>JAOBAY020115815.1:0-16603 GCA_025331085.2 Zoanthus sociatus | reverse complement strand
GGTCTGTCTTCAACACTAGTACTGAGGGCATTTACGGTTATTGATATATGTGAGCCGCTGCTGCGGACTATCTAAGAGTAAGACCCTCAATTGTTGAGAACTGTATTTATTTGTGATGCGCATTTGATCATATCCCTATGAAAAATGCGCAATATAGATGTTAAATATTATTATTATTATTATTATTATATTAATAATGGTGTCCCAAATTAGTAGGCCTTCGGACAGCTAGAAGACTTGACATCTAAATAAAGTTTTTACAGTATAATTACTTGTTTCAGAGTGCCTTTTCTGAAAGACTATGATTTTCATGCAACGGACCTACATGTATGTCCCGAAACGCGCGTGTTCGTGATGTTAGCGCGAGTGATCAGTTTTAACTGGTTCTAGCCCTGTGGCTGAAACTAAGATTTTATCACGTCTTTAAGCTGACCCTCTATGAGGTCACTATTTTCTTTTAAAAATAAGATATAAGTAACAAAAACAGATGAGTGCAATTTCAATACGATAGGTCTTTAGAATGACTCGCGTTCAGAGCCCTACGAGCACTAAAGAGTGAATAAACGATTCTACAACCATTGCCAACCGTACTCTACGTTCATAGATTAAAATCTACCGTGACCGATTTGTTTGTTTCAGGTATAGAGGAAATTGATCCCAGTTCAATTTATAGAAACTGATGACAGACATCTCTAGCGTAACCGTAATTAATACAGAGTCCTTAAACATTGTCCTGTCGTGTGAGTTTTGGCGTCCAGCGTGCACGAAAAATCTTAATTATCCTCACGCGAGGCAAAGCTATATTGTGTATGATGCAGTGATCAGAAACGAGATATACTTGATCTGCATATAATAATTATTCCTTGTCTCACAATATGTTGTTTTTACGCTGTCTAGCCAAAAAAATCAACCATTATTTTTTTTATTTGATATCATTTGTTGCCACTAAGCACGTTTTCCGATTGTGTGTTGCAGCCATTTTGCAAAATAGGAGATATTTTTTTACAATATGGAATGATATGTTTTATATTTATTAATGTACCTTCGGAGGGTTCACATTCTCGCTAAGTTTTTTTTTTTCGGTTGAATAAATCCTATTTTAAACAGTTCGTGGTTGGAGTGTAAAAGTGTTTGCGGTCCAGGTGAGGTCAGTGACGATTGTTATGACATGATATCACGGTCATTCTTGAATATATATCACTGGATCCCGCGACCTTTGTTCAGTCAAGCCACTCAGCAAATACTTACACAAAACAGATTTGAAAACCTCAAGACCCTTAAAAAACAACCAAGAAAATTTAAGAAAGTTCCGTCACTTAAACGTTTAAGCTACCTAAAATTTTTTTTTCGAAAAGAAAAAAAAAGTTCATACAATCCTCTTTTTATTGTTTTTAAAAAATGTTTTTGTCACAGTAAATAAACAGAAGTAGATGAGACGGGCGTACGTGCCAAAAATGATACTATTAATAAACCCCACATAAATGCATGCTATACAGGAATTCAATGATTTAATACTGATGTAGGAGACTACCGCATTTTGAGAATTCATTGCTGGTTAGTAATTGACTGTGGCGTCTACACCATTGTAGAAAGGTTGCCTCGAGCTGTAGTTTGCTGCGAACGTGACCGCCTCACAGAACCGTCGGAATTAAATGTCAATAGATGAAATGAGGCGTTCAAGTAGGTCAAAGACATCATATGAAAGTTTTATAAACTCAGCTGTAGAAAAGTCTCATTGTTCAGTTCAAGGCAAGTAGACAACTGTGTGGCTAACCACATTAGGAGTAGACTAGACTGTTGTAGTAATTTTGTATCCCGGAATCTAGGGATACCAAATGAAAGAACAATTGGTCGGAAAAGCCAAGAAGAATGTTTGTTTGAATTGTTCGAATTGCGCGAATAGGTCAGATCAGTCTAATTTACAAGCATTCCTAAGTGCGACATAATTTCTAAATCCCTCCAGGGTGTTGTTTTTGAAAATGTACTTCCGGGAAACAGAGGGCCTCTTTATGCCTTCGGACTCCAACGATAAACTAACAGTGAGTGGGTGGGTGGGTGTTTCACCAGAACGGCAGAAAGATAAGCGGTTGCTATTTTTTTTGTTTGTAAATTGGTAAGGCAATCCTGCCATAGTTGACTGGGAAATCCTTCTTTACGTGCTCGAAAAAATGAGAAGCTGTTATTGACTGTTTCTTTTGGGGGCTGACCTGTTTTGAATTGATGAACAGGGAAGGATATAAATTAAAATGGGGTGACCAGGTTGGACTTTATAAATCTATGTAGATATGTTTGTTTTGAAACGTCCATTCAAGTAATGACAAGTAACTTTTGTATATTTTGTCTTGTAGGAAAGTACACGGACGTTATTTACAAGGTTTTCTATTTGTGCAGTACAAGCAAATTGACTAACCAAGAAAAATCGTTCGTAAATTTCGAACATTTCTCAGCCACACAAGTAATCTAGCCAAAAAAAGTCGTTAGTACTGATTCTGTACATTTCTCTGCCTTATAAGTAATCTTATTTAAGGCAATTGTCTATTAAGACTAGCAAACGACGTGATGGTTAACTTGAAAATAATAAATAATAAAGCCTTTTATTGAATTTCCAAGTCTAATATTATTTAGAAGTTATTAGTTAAGTACTGCATGTAGCTGTCCAGTTACGTTGTACAAGAGGATTAAAAAGCCAAAGGGCGTTAATAAGCTTATTGTCAGGTGAAGTAAACAGGTTCTTCTGTCACTCACCTGCCCGAGTTTCTGTCTGGATAACTAGACCGATCTTCTTGGCACACGTATCAATGCTATAAGGCCTTTAAGGGTAAACGTATATATCAAGTTTTTAAACTGTTTTACAGAATATATAAAATTATAATTAAGCTGTTACACGAGAAAGCAATAAGTACAGAAGTTCAGAACATTATTTTTTTCTTCTATAAAGCTTTTGAAGTCAAGGGGAGAATTTCGTGGTTATTTCAGACACCCGACTGTTGGTCAGTTAAGCTCTATTATAATCTTTTGAGGGAAATGAAATATACAAACGATAAACATACGGAAGCTTCGATATGTTACTGTAGTGACTGTTCCTCCACCTGAACCGGCCTGGTCACGAGACCTGAAGTGAAATTTAGTGGCCTTGTCTGTATCACGGAAATAATGTTTATGCGACACAATCAACAATTTGTTTGATCAAATAACACGTATTTTTACGCCTTCGTGTTTTCCTATTTCAAATGTAAATAGTTCATAGTCATACTGAAAAAGTCATATAACACGTACACGCGATCACCAATGAATGTGGTTATTTTTGCTGTTTCATTTCAAGAATGAAAAAAAAACCGTTCGAGAAACACACAAAATTAATTGGTAGACCAGCAGTTTAATTCTAATTCATGTTGTTGGCATTTATGAACACCAAAACGAATATTTTTCTTTATTGCGACAAATCGTTTCCCCTCCCCCGTTAGATTACCTAATTCTTATCCGCCAATAGGAAAATATTAGCAGAGTTTAACTTCCGCCAAAGGTAAATTCCTTCCCTTTAAAATTACACACCGAGTTTATGTTATCAAGCTCTACTTTAAAGAAATAATATGAGAAAACGTTTCTTTTAAACTAGACAAAATGAAGCATTAGATTAGTTGGTGTGGAACAAAATAGTCTGAAGTCACCGAAACGCATCACGACATAATAAAAGAATGTTCCTCACGTGACTTAGCGTATCTATAATAAAGGCAAGAATCATGCAAGAATTTGTCAACGAAAAGCACAAATATGTATTGTACAGAAACATCTGCCTAATAGCAGTCGCATAGCTTATTCATTAGATAACTGGTAAAACTTGCATTGTTTGAAAATACACAGAACAATCAGTATTTTGATAGCATTGTTTGAAACAATAAAATCTATTCATGGAAGCCCAAAAGAGAAAAATGCATATATTCACGCTGGCTTGCTTTCAAGTAATTTGCATTTGAAATATAATTAAAATTCAGTCATTACGAGCACATGGGAGTAAAATGAATGTCAAGCAATGTTACCAGAATTGAAATATCAACACTTTGTTAAAAAGAAATGATTACATTTTATGATCTATCTTATTCATTATTTTTCTATTGCATTTTGTTAGTTAGATTTGCCCAAATTCCTAAATAAAAGCAAATGACACACAGGTAAAAGAAACCATTTCTTTTATCCATAAATATAGAAGGACAATATTGGCTATATATATATATATAGGATGCTGTAGTACTGAAAATTAAATTTCTCAATATTCTCAAAACTTTTCTTTTATCCAAGTACTAATCTACCAATATATACAGCAATGTAATCTACCTTTCTGTTGTACAATAAACAGCACTTCACATCCGAGATAATAATGAAAACAATTATTCTGAACTACATATATATTTTTGATCTCAATTTTGTAATAGCTTTCTAACTGAAACACTGTTCAAAACATGTTAGATTTTGAATTCTAATGCCTTATCAAGCAATACTCAACACTATGGAAAGGTAATAAAATGATAGTTTTATCCTATAAATGGTGTTGCCAATTTTAGTTCAACAACTTCTCTATTCGCTAGGATGCAAAGAATGTATGTTTAGCATATGGTGCAGTGCTTGGCCAGAGAGCCCGTCACTGAATCACATGCAAGTCACTTGAGCTTTCTTACTTTTCATTTGAATTTAAAATATGTTTAAAATAGAAAACTATCACACCAAACCGTGATAAAATTTAACATTATATTGCAGGAATATTGATTCCTTATATCAAAAATAATATGGGGCTGTGTGTACCTGTTAGCAAATCAACTATATTTAAATTATGTGGTTATCCAACATGCCAAACGCTTAGCATTAACTCTGCCAAATTGCAAATTTCACAAAGACAAAAAAACCAGAAGGGTTTGAAAATTATTTTGTTCATTTACCTACCAAATAAATGCTTCTTAATGGCTGAAACGAATTTAAATGTATGTTTTAGCAAATGTCCATTTTAAACGTGAGTTTGGTTTTTGTATTTTGAATACTGAATATGTCAATATTGCCTAAACTTCTAATCCAGTATAATACAATCAAAATAAGTTACATTTACCGAAGAGTGCCTGACAGAGGGTTTTTATCAAGACTACATAATTGTTCAAATGTATATATATATAATAGTAGTACATAGATATGTGTGTGTTTTTGTGTATGATATGTCAGTACTCGGCAGCAGTAGAACTCTTTCATTTGTGAGGACCTGGTCTTTCAAATTTACTGTTAAAATGCAAATGTGTGTATATAATATATAATATACTTTTGTGAGTTTTTGACTTTGACTTCCAAGTTAAGTCTTATGAAAGAATGAAAGTTTTGTTCTTGACATTAACTCTTTCTGCGTTTGTCATTGTTTGTAAAGTCAGCTTATTTTAAATTAAGCAAAGTGAGTGGCAGCACAAAGCACAGTTGAATTGTGTACTCAGTCTTTTGTTCCTTAACACCAAGCTACTAATTCACATGCAGATTAAAAGGAACTTTCACGAATGATATAACTAGTATCTGATCTTGTACAACTTCCTCTGATTTGGTATTTCTCTGTCTAATTTCAATGTTTGGAATCTTCTTTCTGTATTTTTAATTTTGTCGAAAACCCAAGCTTTTCTCCTCATCTTGGAGTGAAAAACTTTGATTTCCTGCAGCCATTTCCTCCACTAAGGTTCAAAGGCTGTGGTTTAGCAAGGGTCTGCTTTAGTCCTCAAGACTAGATTTTTAATATAACCTCATTTCTCCCACTGAAACCGGCGCATTTACAGACTGAGCCGCTATGATCTGATCTAAATTCAAGCAATCAAATCCTCCATCGCCCATTTCACTCTGAATGATACTTTGAACATCACAGTCAAACCCTAAATCTTCAAACCCAAAACCTTCTAAATCGCTCGGGAAAGGATATCTACCTTGTGTGAGTTCGAAACTTTGATTGGTAATTCGAGAATAGCCGTTCGCGGAGAGCGGTGTTTGTTGATGCAGGGTTGTCGATTGCACATGCATGGCCGGGTTGCTGTTGATTATAATCGAGGGATTCCCCCCGTTTATTCCTGGAAAGTATGATTCGTTGAACGAAACACTCTGGTTCATAGTGTTAGGGCTATGATTTAAGGACATATTTTGACTGAAGTTTTGCCCCTGATTGCCATAAACTACCGTTTGTTGTTGAACTTCCATTTCCTGCTCACGAGCGAAATGCAGTAAATTTTGTTGCGCCTCTACGGGTTGTTGTTGCTGCTGTAAGTCAGGGTATCCGTTCTGAGTTGGAAAGCTAACTTGCTGTTGTGAGGCGTTACTAAACGCAGTGGGTCTGGCATTCAGGGGAGAAAAGATTCCATGAGTTTGCTGAGGATGGTGATTTGTCAAGAACCCACTGCTGTCATACCCAGTATCATAACCACTCATCGGCGTGGCAGGCGAGTGCATTTCATTGAGCGGACTTGCATCACTTATCATTGAAACTGGCGATCGGTTTTGCTTCATGACGGGCGATTCAAGAGAAATTCGTTCCTTCAGTGTGTTGACAAGTTCATCGGTAGCAGGGTTTGGTGTACCTGAGGTCGCCATGTTGCCCCCACAACTCGGCGACATCCCTTCGTCATAGTCGATTTGATCATCTAATTCATCTCGGTCATGAATCGGCGACAATCGGCCAGGAATACTGCTGTTGGCCGATGCATTGGATGAAGTTCTTGGTCTACCAAAGTTATCACTAAAGTGAGGTTCGGGGAGCAGCGATTCAATGCTGCCGTTAGTTGGCGAAACATTTCCTGGCGAAGAACTGCGATTAATTCCCCGTGAGCCATTCTTTCCCATAACACTCGGGCTCACTGGGCGCTCTCCAATTTCTTTTATCTTGTCCTTAGTTTTTCTTCCCCTCTTTCGGCAATCAGATTTTGCAGAAGGTGGTGAATCAAGCGATCCCGAACGTCTACGAGCGGTTTTTCCAGCTTTTGCATCGGGATTCAACATCCACCACGAGCTTTTTCCATTTCCTTCATTTTGTACCCGAATAAACTTGCTATGCAGCGACAAGTTGTGGCGAATCGAATTCTACAAAAAAAAAAAAACATACAGCTTGCAAGACAATTCTTCGAGAAAGATTATAATCTGTATCACAGCAAAATAACACAAAAGTCAACGTGCTAGAGTCAAAATTGCTTGTTCACAAAACAGAATACATACAAACCTTCCAACCAGCCGAACTATTGCTATCTCCCTTATCTTTGAAATACGGAATCGTTTGCACCATCCACTCGTAGATTTCAGCCAAAGTTAGTCGTTTCTCTGGCGAACTCTGGATGGCTTGTGTTATAAGATCAGCATAAGAGAGATTTCCCCAAGCATTTTTTCGTGAGCTCTTTTTTGGGCCATCATTTAGGAGTGTTTTTGCTAAGTTAGCTGATGAAATTTGTTCAGGAAGTTCAGCTGATTTGACGGGTTCAGTTGGCAGCGACGGTGGTTCGGGGAGCGGCCAAGTGTTCGAACGTGGCCGATCTCTCCTATCTTCTGGAAGTTCGTGCTCTTCCATCGTCCAACTTAAGCCACTTTAGAATTTAGCGAGAGCGAGACACTGTGGCAACACTTACTTCCACACAAACTAACCAAGCTTTCCTCTCAGTACGTATTATTTCATAAATTACTCCGCGGGTACTCAGGGTTGAAAATATGGCTTCGTGACGTACCTGTTGTCATAGTTCCCTTCTTAGCCGCTGCTTATTGGTTTACATTTAATTATATTCGACAGAAAAACACGCCCACAATTTGTAGCCAATCAACACACGAGGAACCACATGGCTGGCCAATAATGAATCCGCGAATTAGTCATAAAGATAAGGTGTGAAATGGACGAGACATTAAACATGAACATTTTAGGGACCAATAAGAATCTGTAAATGCATACACTTTGCATTTAGGTGATATCGCCCACGCGATCATTGAAATGTATTGTACATTAATCTCACGATTTTTGTGCGCCATACACCTCCAAAACGATAACAGTCAATTGTCGATATTCTTTCGATCACGCGAACTTGCCAGAGCTGCCAGACATATGAGATACGAGTTATTTTGACGGCTTGTCAGCAGTTCTTCACCAAAACAAAAGCGAAAAGCTCCATTTTCATCCCCCGCTTCAGATGGCCGAGAACACCGGTGAAATCTGAAGGATGACGTTTCATTTTAAACAGACGTCACTCGAGTATATCTGGTATTTTACTGACATGGAACGCTTCCGTTGCGATCAAAAGCCACCTACGTCTATGACTTGATCATTTTACCGAGAGCGGAAGGTTTAATTTAAGAAGAGATCAGACTAGTACTGCGGAGAATTTATTTTCATTAAAAATACCAATAAATTCTCCCTAACTGTAAATATTTCCCGTTGAGAAATTCCCATATGAGCCGATCATTTGAGTATAACAGACTGTTAAAGACGATTCCTCAATAAAACCCCGCACATCATGCCGTTTAAGACTTGTAATAAAGAACTCTGCAGTCAGTCGGCATATTATATAAAGACTTTTAGAATATACGTCAATAAGGCAAAAGAAACAGAACTAACTTCATCTCGACTCGAAATACATAATTCTTAATTGCCGACAATCACTACATGCAAGACTCAATAAATAATTTTTGCTCCTTCATTGATGACTGATTGGTTGATTTTGTCAATATAAAACAAAAAATTAAAATTTCAAGCACTTTAATACCAAGATATATATAAAGTTGCTTGATGATGCAGCATTATAGATTGTACTTCTGATATTTAGCTCACTTTTTTTAAAAGCGGAAGCATATTTTTATGTGACCGTCCGTTTCATACAGATTTTCAGTGAATATTATAGTATAATATTTTTCAAAACATAAAAAATCAAATTTTCTTTTTATAATAATTTTGCCTTAATTTTATCTCATTTTATGTCAAAATATTTTTAACGAAATTCTTTGATTATGTTTTCCTTTATTATTTTTTTTGCATCCGGGAAAAATGACGACAGCGTGCGGTATATAGTGAGCAATTGTGCGGTTTCCAAGACCTCAACACCTCAGGGGGTAGCCATTACAGCAACAAAAAAAAACAGTGAAAAAAAAAAATAACCCGCATGAACGAGCTTTCTTTTAAGTATCTACAGCTTATCTGTTTTGTTGTAAGTTAAAGAACAGGTAGTTCTCCCAAGTTCAATAAAAAAAAGTTATGACAAGCCCATTTAAGAATATTCGTTAGAGCCACATATAGTCATATATCAAACTGATGAAGGCAGAATCGGGCGCCAGCTTCGAAGACTAACCTAAGAGAAATTTCAAGTCTTTACTCCAAATAACGAAACTATGTAATGTTGCTTTTCTAACACAAAACGGACAAAGACCTTGAAACTGGTCGACTGTCGTCATTTCATTACCATTTCGAGATATGTTTTGTTTTGTTTGCTCTTTGCTTGTTGGATTAAGAAGAACTATAAGCTATTTGCTGGTACCCGTTCCTGATAATCGATGATAAGCCAACAAGTAAAACACGTTGTGGTCATTTTTAATTGCGTGGGATTGCTTTTGAACTGTATAAATACACTGCAGCCTTTGAAATTTTTAGCGAGACTGAATCTCTTGCATATAAAAGTATATTCTCATTGGCAATAATAAGCTCATGGGGGATTAATGATTTCCGGAATGGAGAAGAAACCTGGTTGTCATAGCAAAGTGGAGTTTTCTTCCCAAAACTTTTCCTTTTTTGTTTACATTGTTTAGTACGACACCGGCAAACAAACAAAAAAAAAAACAATAAAAAAAACAATTACATCAGCGAACACTTGTGGCAGCGAATTCTTCTCGAAATGATTTTCAAACTCATTACTGAAAGGAATTCTATTTTTATTTTTCATTATTAAGGTAAAGTTAATATACTATATAAAGTGTTTTAAAATAGCTTGAATGCCGAATTATTTTTCTTGATTGTTCCGCCAAATTCATATATTTTGTGATCATTTAGTGTCGTTGTTCATCGATGCGCAATTTCATTTACAATCAAATGTACCAAATTAAAAGAATTATAGTAATGTTTTTAAAGTGTCCGACCTTGAATCATTGATGAATTAGGAAGCATTATTGATAATATAACTATTATTGAAAGTGGCTCAAGTGATGTGACTGTACACAGACTAACAGTCGTCGGTAATATTCTAATATTCTAGTAAATTATATCATTATATTTTACTCTCTTTCTTTATCCAGTATTTTTTCCCACGCTGAAAGAAAATTGTGACATAGTCTGGCGTAAGTACGTCAATGCTATTGCAAATTAGATCTAAATTGCTTTTCGGTCAAGCACAGAGTTAAGAAAAAAAAAAAAAACTGGAAAATTTGGTAAGATGCGGTATTTACCATGGTTGTAACTATCAAAAAGCTTGGAAGGGGCATTTAATTGAACGGGATGAATTATCGAACCAAGATATATACTGGTGCTTTGTTCAAAAAAGGTACTTGTACAAATCGCCTTCAATAAAACAAAATTGATTGTATCGCTGCGACCATGCGGAATGACCAACGGACAATTTGTAGATATTTTCTTCGAGGGCCTCTAGTAGTAGGGAGGAAGTTGGCATGGTTTAGAGACGGATTAAAGCATTCCATTGTGGTGGGACTTGTAAGACCAGTCATTTTACAAGTCATCTAATTGCCATAGTTTGCCTAAGTATTATGTAAAATAACCGATTGCCAGGTGTCAATTCTAATGGTGATTATCAATAGATATTGGACTGACGCACGGCTAGTAGCAGGTCTTTTAGGTTTTTTTCCAACTTTTGTGAATAAAACACCCGTCATAGAAAGTTAATACTAAGATATTCAAATATTTATTAGAAAGCATTACAACATCATTTAATATCGTGCGTTTCACATCAACTATTTTATAATCCAAATTTTTTATAACTTCAAACACTTAAATATCTTCAGCAGAGTGACCGCTAATACGGCTTAATGACGCTTGTCAACTACCTAATATCATTCTTAAATATGTCAAGCAATTAAATTTCCCTTTATAAAGAATACAAAAGCCCTTGCTTTTTGTTTTATTGAGTACCTCATCACCAGGCGTTTTGCATGCCGGATTAAGAGATAACGAGTTACATTTTGATAAGTAAAAAACCTAGTTTTCAAATCAGAAAGTATTATAAAACTCGAACAAGAAACACACTTACGATGAATACCTTAAAAATCCTTGCACTAAACTATACCTACGGCTATAGCTAGGGTTCGGGCTCAATAAAAAAGAAAAACGGTACCAATTAATGAAGAAACGAACTCACACATTTGCATTTTTTTAAAACATGGGCTAACACATTTTTACTTAATTACAGTTATAAACGAAAGATTATAAAACTAAGTAAGCGCTAGCGGTCTTTGAGAGTCCTACAGTCATTGATAGTTACACTGGCTATACATTGTATTTCAAGCTAAACAACGTATGCTTCAGTAAATCATTTACATTGTAAAACTGTTGAGTGTTCCACTACAAACATTTACACCTTTTTTTTCAGTAGCCCAACAATGGAGATCATATTTTATAATTCTCTTTTAAATAACCGCTGCTAATAAAACTGTTTTCTGCAGTCAAGTCGTCTTTCTCTAAAATAATTTCTTGCGACAATATTAATGATTGATAGCATACGTAGAATATTTGTAAGTTTTTAATGATAGAAATTGAATGTTATACGAAAGAGGACATGGAATGTTCGTTATTTATGCGTAATTTGAAGTCATTACTTGATTAACAACACTCCCTACATATTATTAATGAGCAATTATATTTCTAACATTCATTCAGAAGGACCACTTCTAATATTATCGGCCATTTTTTAATGTGTCAAAATCTCAGCCAAAAGAAAAGGAATGAATCTCTCTACTTTCAATGTGTCAACCCATGACTAGACAATGCTAGTCCTAGAAAAAACTCTTCTTCAGTTCTAAGTCTCAGATTCAATACTTTTCATACGAATGTCATTTGGACTTCTCCGAATGGTGCCAGATGTCTTCAGTCGTAAACTTTACTTTATTAACATGTTTTGTTTTAAAATAGAACCATCGTAAAAGAATCATTTCTTGGCAGCCTAACTGTTCATTAGAGAGGCACTGAACCCCAGCGAAGCAGATTTAGAATTAAACCAAATGAGGGCAATCTTTCAAGAACATAACTACTTTTTAGTTCATTAATGTAGCTTAATTGGCATACATCAGGTTAAGGAAGGCAACTTTAACCATGCATCTGACATTTATAACTAGGCTAACTTATATTAAAGGGGACTGATCAAAGGCAGATTCATCTGGGCAAAGTCCCACGTTTATTCAACCCAAAGAGATTTTGTAGAGCAAAGGTTTGACAGAGATTGTTGCCTTTTCTAACTCAAGCGGTGAAATGGATTTTAAATTGGAACAAAACTATTTTTGCTATGCCTATTATGCCTTGATTCTTTGGGGAGAATGGAAAAATAGTGTGTTTAGAAAGATCTTTGACAGCCAAAATATGAGTAGAACAACAGCATATCTCACAAAGTTTGAAAAGAAATGAACATAGAATGATAGGAGGGGGTGGGGGGAGGAGGGAAATTGGCTTCCATTCCACTTCATTTCTCAATTTTATACTTGTGTACTAAAAAGAACACAATTAATTTTGTTTGTCTGGATTTTAACATACCTGCCGCTGCTAAAATGGATTAAATTAGATTGATTTTAAGCTGTTGTTTGTTCTCAGTGATACTGAAAAAAACTGACAAGTACTCACTAAAGCGACTCCAGTATTTGTTTACGTTATGCTAGCTCCATCAATACTTCTCATGAATCAATGCCGGAATGTCGGCGAAGAAAATATGGGGAATACAATGGGGGGAGGGGTACGAGGGGATTTTTGATGTCCATTTTTGATAACGTTTCCTGAACTGCAATTTTGGTCGGACTTGACCGTGTCTCCCCCATATCAAAACTGAAACGTTTCAGACTTTACTAAAATTATGAATTATTAAGCCTAGACCACACGTTTCTGTGGCCTATAAGATGAGAAATCCCGCGGGATGTTGGAAGAATATGAGAATTCGTAAATCATGAGCAGCATTTTATAAAATTTAGAAAACATAAAAGAAAACACGAAAGGCGTGATAAACGATAATTGATTACGTGACCAATGAGCGCGCTCACTGACTTAGGTATTGTATATTTTAAACATACAAATATAAATCATAGATATAGATATAAACATCCAATGGCAACACCCCTGAAGGGGCTTTTCAGCCGTCATGTTAAACCCCCTCCCTTTCCTAGGCAAACCAGTTTGCTATATACAAAGCGTGGTAAATCTGCCCCTAGGAGCAACAAGGACAAATTCATTCAGTAGCCCGAGTCGAGGACTTGAACCCGGGTCTTCCGCATTCAAACCCCACCTCTGACCACGGAGCCGCACTGCCTTCATATATTGAAATCTGAACAGACATAAACTACATACGTACGCAGCTGAAAATAACTGAAGAGCAAAGTAACTACTAAGAGCGCGTGGCGGGTTAATGAGTTAGCCGAAGACCTCTGCCTTCCGATCAAGACCCCAAGTGCTTCTATGCCTGGCTCAACCGAGATATGAACAATTTTGAGACCTCCCTTTCTCTTAAGCTAACGCAGTTTTCTATTCTTTCGGGGAAGCTAAATAAGTGTCAGAGAGCTAACTTGTGATAGATAAGTGTCCCGTCCAGGAGGAATCAAAGACTCTCATCCGCTAAACACTACAGAAACCGGAGATAAGAGCCGACTTCATGGGCAACTTGGCTCGCAGCTTAGTTACCGTTCATCAGCAGAATACCTACACGGTGCGCAATTCTACAAATGGTTTCTGCTCCATTAAAATCTGTAGGTACCTGTTCTTGTATAAACTCTGACAACTTCTTTTTACAACATACAAGAATTCCTTTTATTAATAAATCCTAATAGTTAGTGACTTTAGTGCTGCATAGTTCGATTTTACATTCCGAGGCCTTTGGCAGTTAGAGGTCACGTGACCACACCCAACTTAACGTTGAGACTCGACTCTATGCCTTCTGACTACAATTTAAATTGCTCTTTCCATTTCTGAAGATAATTTTATCATAACTGATTAATTTAAGCACTTCAAAAATGATAGCGAACATAAAATCAATTTTTTTTTAAAGGTAATGTATGTTAGGCTCAGATACATTATGCCGGCATAATTTTGAGCATAATACTATAGTCGGAGCATCGAGCATAATGCCGGCATAATACCTATATTTTTCAGGAATGATATTTGAAAAACACTGAGGACTTCCTCTGTGATCGTGCAAGCTTCTGGTGGCTGTCTAATTTATTCTTTTCTGCTCTCTACTTTCCAATAAAACCAATATTTCATGCAAAATCGATGAGTACAGTCTGTTTTGATTATTCCAAAAGAGTTTTCATGTTTAAAGAGGCTTGGCTGCTAAGCTCTCACATGACTTAGATCACATAATACATTTTTTCTTTTTGTCGTATGTAATATAAGCAATAAAGTAGTTGCTTCTAAAAGAAATGTTTTTGATAGAAAAGCATGGAAAAGTGTGCAAAACATATGTGTCGACGGAGCATAATGGGCCTTTTCAAGCATAAGTTTGAGCATAATGCTATGTTTTTCTGAGCATTACTCAAAAGCATAATGCTCAAATCTTCCAGCATAATGTATCTGACCCTAGTTACAGGAAGTCTGTCACGTCACAGACCATCAACTTATCCGCTGCTTCGCAATGAACTATTAAACGGAAGTCGATTTTCGTTTATCGTGTACTTCATAACTTAACACAGAAAACGAAAAACGATAAAGCGGAAGTCAACTTTTGTTTTTCGTTTTATTTAGTTCGAAACTCAAAAAACGAAAAACGATAAAACGGAAAAAGAATTTTCCTTTTTTCGTTTCCATCTAATGGAAACTATGAAACAAAAATGAGTACAAAAATGAATTATGAACTTTTTAAAATGTGCTCATTTTGATGGTTTTAACCTAGCTTTTTTTATGTATTAGGAATTAACACCACTCCAAAATAAAAAATTTGATAAAGGTTGATATGATATTAATATTTTGTTTATGAACGTGCTATGGTACATGAACCGAACAAACAAACACAAGGAAAGTTGGGTTTCAAGATTTTTTGTTGCAATGGAAAACATAAATAAAACAAATGGCCGTTCTGCGTGCACGGACCGTTTGCGATTCTATGGTTAAGGTTATTCGTGTAATTGGTTTTCATAAGATTTACAGTAACGAGTTTGAGATTATCGCTCGAGATGTTTTCAGGGCACGTTTCAGGCGAAAGGTGTGGGGCTTTTCTTTTGAAAGTTAAGGAAATAGCATTAATCTAAGATATCGATTGTTAAACACTTAGGCGATCTAAAATGAAATTATACGGGTCTCTTACACTGTATTTTTAACCTTTAGCATATTTGTTGCGCGCGATCATGTTATTTCGTATGTTTTGGGTTTTATTACATAGATCGTTTTTCATTAACATTTGCATGATTAAAATATATCTCTTAAACATTTTTCAAATTCTTATTGCTTAATATGTCTCACTCCCTATACTAACTATATTGAGTTAAAAAAAAGCAGTTTGTACCTACCATTTGACAGAAAAGTTATAGCAATGTAAAGACGCGCCATCCCAAGGCACGCCGTATTTTGTGTGCAATTAATTGTCGTTAAATAAAAAAAGTGAGTTTCGTGTCAAAAATAACACAAAAATAACACAAACATGACCAATTTCAGAACACCTGCATACTAGATTGCGATTAAGATAAAATTGGAGTTTTATAAAGTAAATAAACAAGCGGCTTCAGTTTTTACTGGGTTGCCTGTTGCCTGTTATCTTCTTCATCACCATCCTCCTCCTCCTTCTTCTCATCCTCATCATCACCATCATTCTCCTCATCACCATCATTGTTATCTTCAACACCACCATCATCCTTATCACCATCATCACCATCATTGTCATCATCATCATCACCATCATTCATTTTTATCACCATCAATCATTATCATCATCGTCATCACCATCACCACCATCACCATCATCATCATCACCTTCATCATCATCAACGATCTTTACCACCATCATCATTTATCATCTTCACTGTAAACATAATAATGATAATAATATTTTGAAATTATCGTCGCCATGATACGATCTTGATCATCGTTATTATTATAATATTAATCTTAGTCAACATTTATTATCCTTGTTAAAATAATCATTATCGTCATTAACATCATCAACACTATAAATTCCACTTTGTTTCTTGCGGAAATATGTTTATACTTGCCATTAATAACCTTTTTTGTTCTTGCTAGAGCTAAAAATTCATTACACAACGGCTGACTGACTAGTTGAATTTCAGATACTTTACGATCAAAAACCTTTGGTCTGGTGTTTTTTTCACTTATTGAAATCATTAAATGGATATATGACAAGTTGTTTAAGGAAGCTCCATATTGTATCACAGAAAACGGAAGTTTCCCTGCTTTTTTGCCTTTTGTGCGCACAAAACAGCAGACAAAATT
>JAOBAY020115716.1:0-16603 GCA_025331085.2 Zoanthus sociatus | reverse complement strand
GGAAAGCTGCACTCAAAGGTCATTGCATCGGATAATTTGGATCATGGGAAGGATACAGTTGTAGCATATGTCGACTATCTCCTCGATACCCTTCCAGCAACAGTGAAAACAGTCTCAGTATGGTCTGATGGTCCTTCATCACAGTTCAAGAACAAGTTTATCACTGCAGTCATAACAGCACTTGAAGACAAACATCAAATCAACATTAAATGGAATTATTTCGCTACATCCCATGGGAAAGGGCCGGTTGATGGAATTGGTGGTTCAGTGAAAAGACAAGTGTGGACTGCTGTAAACAGAAGAACATCTCTTGTAACTGATGCTACTTCCTTTACGGCAACCGCCAAAAAAGTGTGCAATGTAGATGTCCATAGTAGCTAACCTAAAGCCACTAGATCGTAAAATAAGGCACTTGCAGTAATCGAAGAATGAAATAATTATTAGAAAATAATCGCGAAATATTGTGATCTGCTATTTGTCGGCTGAGGAAAATAATTAACTTGCCCGCCTCTGATAAACCACCAAATTTTGCTCATTCTCGTCCAATAATTTATCATTTTGGGCATTCACTACATGATTTAACTTTGGAACTAGGCTGAAAGAACCAGAACGGAGACCATTTCTTATAGTTTATACTCAGTTCAAGAGGTATTAATAACTAGTAACCAATGTTTTAAAAATCTCAGCCCTCCGCGCGCTTGATTTGATCGAACTCGTAGAAAACTCTTAGTCTTAAGGGATCGGGAGCATGGTGTTCTACAATGAAGCCATGAAGCCGAGCCAACGAACACGAAAACAGCAGAGGTTAGAAAAGATAACTCATATTATAGATGGCAAGCAAGCACACAGACCAAACCTCAACCTTACCTATTTAGCTCTTTTGATAATGGCAGAATATCTACTAAGCGCAAGATAGATATATTCATTAATTAAGCCACTATCTACCGAAATTGAAATCGATTAAGTGTTTTAGAGCAACTAATAAAAAAAAATTCTTCTTAATAAAAAAGAAAGATTTGTAAAATTTTTAAAAAAAAAATTATCAATTGAACGAGCGTGACGAAACTTGTATGCGCATGAGCTTAAAACAACACGTTTTGAGAGCGTAAAACAAAGAATATCTTTAAAGCACTTTTAAATATCGCGTGTTTATTAGAGCAAAAGGTTTTAGATACAGCCCATCAAAAACGAAGGCGAAGCAAATACTTCCGTCCGCCGTTTTGTTTGGTTATCATTATTCACTCATCTTCTGTTTCTAAACCAATCAAATCTTGCGTAACCAGGCTAGTATATACTAAAATACAATATTTTTTTAACATCATATAACGGTTTTTTAAAAAATCTAATTGTAATCGGATATGCATAATAAAGTTTGTAAATTTTATAAAAATTGACTCGTTAGTTTCCGAACTTGCCCCGAAGTGATCCGAAGCTGGTTCACGTGTCGTATTGCAACCGAAGCAACTATGCCAACGACCACAAGCTAAAATGGCGGAGAGACCAGACAAAATGTTGAAGCTTAGAGCCAGGCATTAGTTCATTTGGTAAATATACAAGGGCAAAAGCTGCTTTCTACCGGCCATGGAAAGTGACGACTCAGAACGCCAAAGGAAACTGCAAGCTGGCAAAGAAAAGGTCTTCTTTCGTTTTAGCGCCGTTTGGCGCGTTGCGTGTTCGTTTACATATTTACAGCTGCAAAATATGCTGATTTCTTTGTTACTGTGATATCCTAACTAATAATTCAGTCGCTTACTATTTCGTTTTTTTTTCTTTTCAATAGCTTATGCAGTTTCAGAAGAGAAAGCAAGGACAAAGAAAGAAAAAAAAGAAACGAAAAGATGATAAATTTGGCGCTTCAGGGTCGGACATCAGCGGCAGCGCGTTAAGTGTAAGCGAGGAAGGCCTGAAGTCAACTGAAAATGGTGAGCTCCTTGAAGCAAGCGACGGATCAAACCTAGAGGCCTTTCTTCCAGGTAAAGAAAAGGAATCTGGAAAAAAAGACTTCGAAGATGTTAGTCAGGCAGATACTGATCAGGATGCTCCATCCATCGCCTCTGAAGTTGCCTCACCTATTCCATTCGATGTAAGTAATCGATTATTATACTCTTGTTTTGTCAAGTTTATTTGCACAGTTGAACTCGTCTCAATTGAAATTAGTTTTTTAAAATTGTTTTCTTCTCACTTTTTCATCTCTCATCCATATATACTTTATTTTTTTTAACATTTGAAATTGTTTT
This sequence comes from Zoanthus sociatus, assembly GCA_025331085.2. Classification (NCBI taxonomy): domain Eukaryota; kingdom Metazoa; phylum Cnidaria; class Anthozoa; order Zoantharia; family Zoanthidae; genus Zoanthus; species Zoanthus sociatus. The sequence continues at coordinate 14,366 of JAOBAY020115716.1, read as the reverse complement.
GTTGTTAATATTGTTTTATATGGGAAAGCACAGATTTGCTGTAATTTTTTATTTGAATCTGACGCTTTGTATTGACCATATTCTTGCAACTAAACTTTGAAATATACATTTCTGGCCGAAAACCTGTTCAGTCAATGAACAAATAACGAAATATTTCATAGCATGATTGCATGTGTCATTAGCTTTGGGCGCTCGAGAAAATAGAATCGTGACCAATTTCATTGTTTATTGATGCTGATTTCAAAAATTCCGAGTAATATTATTTTTATTACTGATTTCAAGGTCATGCTATTTGACTGTGTTTATGACTAGTTTGAAGTAATACCTGGTTTTGTTTAGATTATTGAAGAATATAACTGGTGTTTGATTATGGGTTTGTTGTGTTCGCCACGCATTCACTTTAATATGACAGTAATACGGTTTTTATTTTATCGTTAGATGTCGATGATCAAGGCCCCAAACTGGAATTTGGCATTTACCCTTACCCGCACTTTATAAGATTTAATATTATTTGCTTACAGGCTGAACAGGAAGAATTACACTCGGGCCAGTCAGGGAGTTATATCAGCGGGAGTGAGTACAGCGAGGGGGAGTCGTATTATTCGGAGGTAACTGTCAAAATAATCTCTTGGATATTATGTTAATTGTCATATGGTAATAGTAATAGTTTAGTCTTCTAATTCTCTACTGGTACAATTTGAGTGTTTTGCTAACAAATTGATTTGGCTTCTGAAACGACAGCTCAGGGAAAAACACATTTTGATCTACATGTAGTTGTCCTTTGTCTTGACTGCAAAGCAAAGCATTACTGCAATATTTTAGAACAAAACAAAAAAAATAGTTACTTAGTAAATGAAGGATAGCATTTGTCTTTTTATTTTTTTTTATTTTGTATGAGTGCTTCAGAAATTAGTTTTTCATTTTCACTCTGAGCAATAACTAATTAATTGTTAATTAAATGGCCATATTAGCACCTTATACAATGGTCATAATCTTGAGGTATAAAAGAAAAATTCGTAGTAATTGTGTAAACATTCAGATTAAGTTGTTAGTTTTATGCTCTTAAAGAGTTTTATGGAATGGTAATTCTTTTAGAAATAAATATTTTTCAGAGATACTATCAGAAGACTAAGATTTATTATGGTTTGGTGATGGTATTGTGAAATTGTAATGTGAAACTATTTTCATATTTGTATTTTATATGCCTTGATGGCTTTCAAAATTTTAATTACAATAGTTTGTTTATATTTTAAGATATGACCAGTAACCATGGAGGTATAATTTGCATATTTATTAAGATAATTACACAACAGTGGTGGATTTTTGTGTTGCTACAACAGTAGAATCATGTATTTTTATAGCTGTTAACTTGAAAGAGAAATTATTTGAAATTATGATCAAGCTTCACATTTGATCCATCCTTCTCACTACTATAACTATCAGTATCGATTAATTTAACTATCTACTGTTACAAACTATAAATTAGGGATAAAGAAACATTGAAACTGAACTCTCAAACTTCATTTTAACTCTTTAGAAACTGTGAAGTCAAATTCAGGCAAAAGTTAGTGTATATATAAATTATGCCCAAAGAAACTTATAAATTTGGACAAGTTCATCTTCTGAGATAGTTTACTTTTTATTTAAGTCTGATTGCATCTAAACTGGTACATAGAGAGAGCTATGTCTAGATCGTTTGTTTTAGGCTGAAGTTGTTTGATATTTGTTTTATGCTCTTGTTTTTTATCCAATCTTCTCATTCCATTCTTTCAATTTTTCAAAATTTTTTGCAATCTTTCAAAATGATATGCAATCTTCTGGTTTTTATTTCAATCCTTTTTTAATTTTTGTTGAGTCTTTGGAATTCAATCATTTGTGTTTTTTATTCAATCATTATTTTGATTGTTTTTAAAATTCAATCTTTTAAGATTTTTATGAATTAATGCAATCTTTTAGCCTACCAGCTTTTCTAAAGTGTGTTATGCAGTAAACCCTTGAAATTCCACTTCACAAAGATGGAGTAACTTTCTCTTCAGAATTCATTTTTTTAAGTGATCTTTTAACACATGTGGAATTACTTGGAAAACGTGAATGCAACTACTACATGACACTTAAGATAGCAAGGAGAACGCTACTAAGATGCAAAATGATCAAGTGACTGTTTTTCCCGAAATTGAAAAGGGATTTATCTTGCAATGCATAGACTAGTAGTTATAACTGCAAGAACTGCTGAAACTTGTGTTAACCTTCATTGAAATGATAACTAAAGAAGGGAAACTGGCCCAATTCATCATCTTCCGTAGGTGTTTCAGTGTAAACGAATTCCTACCCTCAATTCAATTGAACTTTCAGTGACCCCTACCCACCCACATTTTTACAACTTCATTGAAGTCATAGGAAACAACCTCGTCCATTTCAAGGGTTGTGACAACTCCTTTTTCACTTTGTCCAAATCAAAATCTTTCTCAGAAATTAAGGCAAACTTATTTCAGAGGTAGGTCTTAATAGGGTTTAAAAGTACATTGTCACCTTTCGTGAGTAAAGCAAGTCACTGATAGTAACAGAATTATAAATTATAAGTCAGGCCCTTCTTCCTTATCCCAGCACCTAAGCAGTAGAAACTTGATTGCCTTTTTTCTCCTACACTGGCTTGGTTATTGATGAAGCTGATTATCTTAACATTTCTCTATCTCAGTCTTTAAACATTTAGCAAGTGATCCTGGAGAATCAGGTATCTACCAGCATTCACTGAGCCCTTGACAGTGTATCATTAAATTGATTTTTATTGGTGTCAACAGGGATAGGCTGAACTAATTTTTTTTTGACATTCAGACTAGTAATCACTTAGGTTTACTATTCATCTTTATCTTTTTTTGCACCATTGTTTTTTCATTTCATTTACAACACTAATAACAATAAACCAGTATATTTCAAATTGTTTTTATTGCAGAAGTTGTTATCTCCCATAAGCTAAATGATTTTTGTGTGGCCTAATTAATTTTCTTGCAGTTTAAGGCTGATCAAGATTTAAATTTGTAGCAGAATAATGTAACTTGAAATAGTACTATCAAAAACTATTTTGTTCCTGAGAAAATTTTACTGGACATAGGCTTTGTTTCAAACATTTGTGGTCTATGTTACAGGGCTTGAAATTAAGAAAATTTCATGGTCGCATTTTTGCAACTGGCTGCAAAATTTTAGTCGCAAAATCAAAAAAGTTAGTCGCAAAATTTTGGCTAACGTGATTATGGTTAGAAAGGCACATTTAATTCATTTCTAGAAGAATAAAAAATAATAAATTCATGTCATAGTTATCTATTTCTTAAACGTGTAGCAGGTACTGTGGCAACCAGAGCAAGATCCCAAGCGACAAATCTGTGAAATTGTTCAGAATGCATTGAGTTATCTTTCATGTACTCGTGTCAGAATGACTTACAAGATCTTTTTAAAGTGACATCTACTGGAACTAAGCGTTAGAACCCAAATTTTGTTTTACTGGATTAACCTTTTGTTTTGTGTTGAGCGAAAACTGCGCTTTATTAAACCACAGAAACATCAATTAGTAACTTATCTTAAAAAGCTTGGTAACCAAGGGTACTTAGAGTAATGCAAGTGTTGGTTTTTGTTGAGGAACAAGTAGTGCCCAGTAAGCTTTAGTGGTTTGGAATTCACTTGCCAGTTGTTGAACCCTGATTTACTGTTCTGGGCTAGGAAGCTGACAAAGTCAAACACAATTAGCGCTGCATTTTCAACTCATTCGTTTTTATGCAGATATTCAAAGCTATTATGCCAATTGAGCCTAGTTATGAGTGGTTAGCTCTGTTGCCCGTGTTTAAGTGAAGGACGGTTTGGGGGTTAATTGAGCGATTTTGAAAGGTCTACTTGCACGCGTACATGTATGCGTGGTATTGGAAACTATGAGTTTGATGTCACAGAAAGAAGAATCTAGAAACATTACGACAGGTTTATGTAGTTTCTATACTGCGATGCCTTCATTTTCTGCAAGTAAAAATATTTGTCACTGCCAGAGCTATAGTTTTACATTATCGCTTCATTTTTTCAAAGTTTTTGTGCTACTACGGCTGATAAGCAATCTCAACGTCCACGCATCTCTGGGTCTTCAAATAAAAACGTTACAATGTCGTACTAAAGAATGCATGTAAAATCTCGTTCTTAACTGTGAGAAATGATTTTCTTTCTACTCTATGTAAATCTATTCTTTTCTAACAACAAAAATCGCAACAATTTCCACTGTTTTTCCATTATGAAATTCGAGGCGCTTTGTTTTGCAATGCCTTGGTTGTTTCTATTTTGTTTTTTTTTTCAATTTTTTGAGCTGCTGATAGAAATAAGAACAGAATTAAGAACAGTTTGAGGCTGAAATCAGCAAACAAATGAGAACAACGAGCTTCGAAAAAATTTAGTATTTCTTATATAAAAAAAAAGTTTGTATCAAAAAACTAGCAGCAAAACGTTTAAAACTCGTAAGTACGATTCTTATTAAGTTTTCCTTGTTAAAAAAAGCCTGTATGTTGTTTTTATCTTTGAGCACACAGCAGAATCTAAATCTTCTGTTTCGACGTAGCATTTGTCTCGTTGCTTCAGGCAAAATTTGATGTCTCAAACAAATTTTGAAAAACCTTTTTTGTCACTACTTTAAAGAAATGTAATGTAAAACAATTATGAAAATAATGTTTGTTTTTCTTTTTAACTGTCGGATCGGAGACGGTATTGCGACCACTGTTGACATTATAGTCGCAAATGAAAAAATTTAGTCGCAAATGCGACTGTATGAGTCACAATTTCGAGCCCTGTGTTAACCTGAACAGGAAAATGCCTTGGGAGTGTTCTTGATTCCTTGTTGATTTCAATCTTCTCAGGGGTGTAGATACTTGTTTTAACAGAACGAAATGGGAACTTCATAGGCAGGTATGAATAAAGAAAGTACGTCCTTTTGAAGTGGCTCACTTTTACAGCTGGAAAAATTTGCACTCACAACCGGGTAATTTTCCTGGCTCCCGACTATTATCTTCATCCCTGGCCCTTTTTTCATAAAAGCCCAATAGTCAATTATAATTATTTTAATTTCTAATCAAAATTAAAAATTATCAATGCCAAAAACAAACTAGAATATAGGTTGATGCTTTGATTTTAACTAACCATACTTATGTAATTATTAACAGTTACTCTGCTTTTGTAATTTCAGGAGGGTGGGGTAGACAGCCTGGTTATTGCTAACATTGAGAGGAATGAGCTGAGGACAAAAACAAGGGATTTGGAAGAAGAGCTTACAGCTAAGAAAACTGCCTTAAAACAGGTCAGTCGAGAAAATGCTGAGTTGAAGAGTAAGGTTGAACTTTTGATGGCAGACCAGACTGGTGCTTCTGTGATCAAGGAGTTGACCAATCGAATTGAAGAAATGAAGGAAAACTTGATGAGTAAGCAAACAATTCTTCAGGAGTTAAATAAAGAAAATCAAGAGTTACGACAAACACTTTCTGCTAGTGCTAATATTCCAGATCTGACATCTCAAATTGACGAGTTAAAAAGAAATGTCAAACAAGGTGAGGCACAAATCAAACAAATTGATGCTGAAAATGCAGATTTAAAACTTGAGCTCTCAAGATTTAAGGGCGAAAGTCAGCTAAAAACAGATCCTGCAGAATTGGAAGGTCTAAAGGAGAACTTAGAGCAGCTTTACTTGGAAAACCAACAGTTAAAGTCAAAGGTGGAAATGTTGGAATCAGATGTGCAAATGAGAGAAAGTCTTGAGCAAGCTGATAAGCTTTCAAAACTTTTAGGAGAGAAAGAAGATGAGATAGGAAGACTTCACCATGCACATAGTAAACTGCTAAATAGACTAGAAAGACTTGACAAAGGAGGAGCACTTCCTGAGGATGCTAACGGAGGTTCCGCTGAATTAGAAATTGAAGTAGAAAAACTCAAGCTGCAGATTGAACGACTTCAAGAAAGTTCTGTTTCAGAATCATCGCAACTTGAAAATTTGAGAGTAAACCTTGAACTGAAAGAGGAAGCTTTAAAACAGATTAGTAAAGAAAATAAAGAATTAAGAGGAAGGCTTGCTGTTGTCGATTCCTCCGATCTAAAATACCTCTTGGAGGAGAGTCACAGGAAACTTCAGGAGCTGAGTGATGAGGCTGTAATGAAGGATGAGCAGCTAAAGAAATTTAAAGATATTCAAAATGAGCTTTACATAGCTAGGGCAAAGTCAGTATCACAAGATGAAGAAATTTCGTCTTTGAAAACTCAAATAGCTGCTTTGGAAGACAATTCTCTCTCAGAAACTTCTGTGATGGAAAATCTGCGGCAAAACTTAAAACTTAAACAGGAAACAGTCAGCAGACTAAATTCTGATAATGAAAATTTATCTGTAAAAGTTAAACAGCTAGAAGCAGAAGCAGACGAAAACAAGAAAAGATTTGATGAGTTATTAAAAGAGTTGTCTACAAAGAAGCAATTGATAGAAAAACATATAGATGTTTCATCAGAACTTGAGGAGTCACAGAGGAAATTGGCTACAGTAAATAGTGAAATTGCCAACCTTAAGAAGCAAATGGAAGTAATGGAAAATCATTCTTCGTCTGACTCTTCTGAAATTGAAAATTTGAAACAAAATTTGAAATTGAAACAACAGACACTTCAACAACTCATTGAAGAAAATGAGGAAATGAAATCTGAGAATGAGAAGGTGAAAGTGGAACTAAAGGAAAGGGATCAACAGTTAGTGAAAGTCAGTGAAAAACTAAGTAGCACAGAAAGTGAATTAGAGTTAATTGTGAAACAGCAAAATCAGAAATTTGTTGAAGGAGTGGATAAAAATGATACCAAAGAAACAGAGCTGGAAGAGCTTAAAAGAACAGTTGAACAACTAATTGATGAACGACAACAGCTGGCTAATGAGGTTTGTATTAAGGGTATGCGGGAAGAAAAGCTTTGTTTAATGAATATAGGATAAGTTGAAAGGAAAGAATGATTAGCAGCAGATAGTAATTATGCAAGCTATTTGCCTTGGGAACTGTTATGGGTTACCCTTTCATCTTTTTGATGTAGTTATAGAAATAATCAAAGGAAAATTTCACCTCAGATACAGCTCAAAAATCAGTTACACTCAAAAATCGTCTTATTCTGGGTTAACTAATTGGTTAATGGAATTTAAAAACTCTAGTGTAAGCACACCTAATGTTCACACAAACACTAGAATATAAAAAATATATATATATTTAATGACAACTCCCCTAAAGGGGCTTTTCAGTGTCATGATAAAATCCCCCTCTCTTCCAGTTAAGAATCCCAACTGGTAGGAAGCAAACCAGTTGGCTATTTACAAAGCTTGGTGAATATACCCCTGGGACCACCGAGGACAAATACATTCAGTAGTCCGAGTCGGGGATTTGAAACCGGGTCTTCCACATTTAAATCCCCAACTCTAACCACTGTGCCACGCTGCCTCCTATACAGTATGTATACCCAGTTTTATTAGCTACCAAGTATTCCTCTAAAAAGTGGAAGAATATACTTGTTAAAAGTTTAATGAACTCTTGGTTGAAAATACCCTTTCAGAAAGAAAAAGGCTGACATTCTGAGCCGTAGCTCTTTGAATGTCTCTGAGGAAGTGCTAACAATAGTTTAATTTGTGCTTCCCTACAGTGATGATCAAACTTTTCAGCCTAGAAATGATTAAACCACTTGCTTCACACTATATATTTTTCAAGAAGTGAAGAATAATTCTGTGTCCATAAAGAAGTCTAGCAAAAAAAAAATTAAATGGAAATGAATCATGAGTCAGTTAACCAATATTTCTTCTAGCACACTTTCAACCTGAGTTGACTAAACCACAAGTACTGTACATTCCGTTTTTCAATGGTATACTCAATCCTACTCAAACCCTGTACAAGGTTGACTCCAGTTGAAGTATTTGATTTTGTGGCATTCTGATTATGCGTATGATACAGATCCATCTTCTCAATTTAATCTGTGTCATAATGGATGGAATTAATCTTTTCTAGTGTAATTATTTTATGAAAAGCATCTGCATTGAAGGATCTCTAACATTTGACTAGTTCTACAAGAACGCAGATAACATTTGATTTTAGCTGAGCTTCTTTGACGTCCACACATTTTTAAGCATAGAAAAGGTTCGACTTGCCATAAATATTCTCAACTTGACATCAGGTTCCAATTCTCCATGTGCTTGCATTTTAGATCCTAGATAGATAAAATCATTAACCTCTTTGATGGTTTTCACATTGACAATAAGTGTATCTCTGGAAGTGTTGTTCATTCACATTTCCTTTGTTTTGGTTTTCTCAAGTTTCAACAAGCTTTCTCAAGTTTTAGACTTAAAACCTTAATTATCTTTGTTTGTTAGCTACCTAGAATTGTATGCTAATGAGCAGAATGTAAACAGTGACGTCAGCAAGGATTCGTCTATTTGATCGATAGTTCGTCCATCAGGTGGTTCATGTTACATGATGAATGTTGTTATAGTGAAATAATCTTTCCCTAATAACGAAGTTATTCTCTCAACAAAATTATACTATTCTTTCACCATTATTATTTATCGTACCATAAATGTAAGATCCTATTTGCTTACTGCACCCAACACCATTTTCTAGAAGTACATCACGCGATGGAGTATTATCTGTAGGCAGATATTCATTTTTTCCTTCATTGTAATGAAGCAAATTTTAAACATTAACCTCAGCAAAGATTCGTCTGTTGCACTTTGTGGCTGATAATAAAACAATTCTTTATCCTCTTCATTGTCGTCTTCTGCTGGAGCATAACAAGTTTGAAGTGTCAGCTTTAAAGTTTTTGAATTAAAACGTGCCATAATTAGCTTTTTACTCACAGGTTTCCATCCAGGTAGACATTGCTGGTATTGTATTGTTAAAACAATGTTGAATGTACCATCATTTAGTGTACAATATTAAATGTCCCGATGTTAATTTTCTTTTATCTGCACCAATTCTTATTTCTTCATTTAAAACTAAAAATTTGTTTTGTAATTTGCCATTTCTCTCATGCCTTTGTAAGTTTGACTGCTTGATAGAGTAATCATATGTTTCAATAATTCCCCTTTAGCTTGCAGTCAGGGCTCGACACTAACATTTCATCTCACTAGTCTAATGGCTAGTGCCACCTTTGATGCTACTAGCCAAACATTTTCTTTTACTAGCCATTCGTTGAAGTTCTGAGATGTTTTCCTTGATAAACGCAGAAACTTGTATTTTGTTTACTGGCCGAATTGGCTAGTGGAAATAGGAAATCAACTAGCCAAAACCGAATTTTTACTAGTCTGTGGCTAGTTGGCTACCGTTAGTGTCGAGCCCTGTTGCAGTTCTGCTTGAGGAAGTCCATATTTTTCATGTCAGCGCTCTTTTGGGTGTGACTGTCATCCTTCATAAATCCAATTACCTGTCTTGTTTCATTTCTAAAGCCATTGATGTTTTATTCACTGTGGTTCGTCTCAGTAGGATAAAGGGACAAAGTATTTTTTACTTGTTTTTTTTTGCCTGTTTTGTGATTTTAAAAATTGGATATGTATACAGTACATATATGATATAATTTATTTGAAATTGACTTCCACAATTGTAATGTATTTTGCTTGATCAGGTTAAGACTTTCCATGGTCAGTCCAGTGACTTAGCAACAAAGCTGGATCTGTCACAGAATAATCTGCTGCAACTGCAAGAACTTGTAGGAAACCGTGATGAGAACATTCGCATACTGGAAGAAAAGCTGCACGAAACAGAGATGAATCAAAACAAGTTAAAACAGGAAGCCCAGCTTCAGGCAGATGAATTGACAATGCAAGTTAAAGTACTGCAGGAGCAGTTATTGCAGGTGAGATTTACCTTTAACCCTTCAGAATTAGAAACAAAATATTTACTTGTGAATGTTCTTTACTTTATGTGGCTTTGGTTTTGTAAGCAAAAATAACAGTAAGGATAGCTCATTAAAAAATGTGATTTAAAAAAAAAAATTATTGATATCATAAGAAAAACATTTTGATGCGTATTGGAGTAATTTTTGACAATTGTTGCGATCACAGCAAGTTAACTTAGCAGCTGAGCAGAGGAGGCAGCAGTTCTCAACAATGATAAGGCAGATAGCAAAATATTAGTAATATAATTGTAGGCGAGCAGGAACTCTGGGTAGACTTTTGCATCCACAGTGTACCCAGAATCCTTTGTGCACCATACTGCTAACCCTAACCCTCTAACCCTAACCCCAAACCCTAACCCTAACCCATATGAAGGAGTACGATCAGGTTGCTTTTACGATGCTGCTTAAAGAGAGTTTGGTTGGTTTTTTGTGGCTAATTTTTTTAAAATTTGTTGTCAATATATGGCCACGATTAATTCTTCTGTCTATAATTCAAGAGCTCAAACCAATAACTGCCTATATGGCTAAAGCACTCATACCGTTGAAGTTAGAAAATATGACACAGGAGTCATATATAGTTTCTCCATCTTTGAGTAATAAGTAACCAGAACTACATATAATTTTAATTTGCTTTAAGCAGTGTTGGAGAACCTTACTTTTTATGTTTTATTATGTTGTTGCTTTCTTCATTGTTTGGTTAAGTAATGTAACAAAACCTAGATACAAGATTTCTAATTCTTTTTAAAAATATGTGACTGCATGTAAAAAGCAAAACATTTTACCCAATGTGCATCTTAATAGACGTTGTCAGCAATGTTATAAAGGCTTATCTGTAAACCTCAATTAAATCGTAAGTTAAATAACATCATTTGTTGTATTGGTAATGTACAGCGAGAATTTGTTATATAGACATGAAAGCAATACTATGAGACGAATAATCTAATACACGTCATTGGCTTGTGTTGCAGAATGACGTTAGTTTGAAGACTCATCAGGAATCCATGCAAAAGGCATCATCAGATCTGATAAACACCAGACAAATTATTGAAGATCTCCAAGCTGGCATCCATGACAGGGATGAAGAAATCGATGAGTTGAAACAGACTTTAGATAGAATTGAAAGTGAGAAAGTCTCTATCACTGAAGAGCTTCAGGTAAACTTGCAGCAGAAAGATATTGAAATATGTAACCTTCAGGAAGAAAAGGACAAGATAAAGGGTAAGGTTAATGAAGAAATGGCAGTCTTCCAATCCAATCTCGAGGAGAAAGAAAAAGAATTGAATGCTCAGAAGCATTCTAGTGAACAAATAGAAAAGGTGGCTGAAAACCTTAAGATAGAGCATGAGCTACAGAAAACTAAAGTGGCTGAGCTAGAAAATGCTTTGTTGGAGTTGAATAAGCAAAAAGAGGAGGACAGAGAGAAGTCGGAGCGTTTTTATCAACAAAATTTGCAAGATCTTACTAGTAAGCACTCTGAGGAACTAGAGAATCTGAAATCGAAACTTAATCGACAGTTCGAAGATTCTGGGCTTGAACAAGATAAAGTGATGAAAGATCAAATGGAAAAGTTAAAAGAGATTTACGAAAGTGAACTTCAGCATCTAAAAGACACACTTGACAAACAGTTAGCTATAAATGATGACCTTCAAAACCAAATGAATCAGGAATCTAAACAACACGAAACAATAATAATGACCTTGAGAACTGAGAAGAGCAAATTGCAGGAGGACTTTGAAAGACAAATAAACGCGTGTTTTGCATTGGAGCAGCAGCTTAAGGATTACAATTTAGACTTTTCTAATATTAAACAAGAGCTAGAAGTTTCAAAGGATTCACTAACAAAACAACTTAAAATAAACAGCGAATTGGAACTCGAAATTGATCATGAAAAGGAAAAGTTTGAGAGTGATTTATCAAAATTGAAAAAGGAATTAGAAGACTTAAGAGAGTATGATAAGAACCAGATCGAGTGTTTGATGTCTGAGTTAGAACGAAGCAAAGAGGTCTCCAATAAATTAGAAACTGAAATTGCGTCTAAACACAGCGACGTCGAGAACATTGAGCAACTAAAAGATCGTTATTCTTCACAGCTTAAAACGCTTAGTGAAGAACTTTTGAAAGAACAGAATACAGTTGAAGATTTAAGAGAACAGATGACAGCAGACAGACATCACCACATTCAGGAGGTTACCGGACTTAAGAATGAGATTAGACAAAAGGACAGACAAATTGCTGAGCTCGATGACAATTTGTCAAGTTTCGAAGAAGAACACACAACTGAGGTCAAGCAGTTTCAACAAAACATTGAAATGCAACAACATGAAACGGAGGAACTAGAGAAACGACTTGTACTTGAACTCGGGCATGAGTCTGCAAAGCATCAGAACGAACTTGAAAATTTGAAAGTCTCTCTAGAAAACAAGTACAACAAAATCATCAAAGATCTTGAAGAAAAGATACGGTCGCGAGAAAACGAAATTAAAGTCTTGCAACAGAAACATTCGAAGGAAATGAATAGTTTTCAGGAGCAGTTGACAGAGTATACCAGAAATGTGGAAGAACAGCTGAAGCAGCTTCAGGAGGAAGCTCAAGAACAAGTAGAAAAGCAATGCAAGGAAAAAGTGGAAGAATACGAGCTAGAACTTCAGAGCTTAAAGAGTGGCCATCAGGAAAACATTCAAAAACTGGAAGAAAGATTGGGAGTTCTTTCTGCTGAGAAAGAAAACTACGAAGGGCAAATAGAAAAACTCACAACGCAAGTCCAGGATTTATCGGAAGAAAAACAATCCATGATGCAACTTAAAGAGGATTATGAAAGTCAAGTACTCACATTGAAAGAAATGCTTCAGCATCATCAAGAAGAGAGTGCGAAACAGCTGGCAGATTTTGCGGAAAATAAGAAAATAGAAATTTCTGAGCTAACCGAAAATATAAAGAAGAAACACCAAAAGGAATTGTCAGAGTTGAAAGAAAACTTTAAGCAGAAAGAATCACTTTCTGGCCGGTCAGAGTTTGAAAGTTTACAAAACAGGTTAGTACAATTAGAAGAAGAAAATGAACAGAGAATAAAAGAAATGAAACAGCGTCTTGTTAACGAAAATGAGGAAAAAATTCTCCAATCACAAGACTTAATGCTGTCTCAAATCAAGAAAGCAGAACAAGAAAACTTAGTGCTTCAAGAGAACTTGGCAAGAACCGAAGAAGAAAGGGATAGATTGTTGCAAGAAATAATGGCACTTAATCAGAAGGATAGCTCTAAGAATGCAGTGGAGCCGCGTATAATTCCCGCCATTAGAATCGAGGTTGAGGAAGAGCCGTTGATGATGCAGCAGGCTGCTGACCATATGGAAGGTGTTCCCGAGGGCTTCGCTGGTATGAACGATGATTTTAAGTTTGTTAATATTACATTTACCTTTATTGTGTTTAGTTGGGAAATGATAATAAGAAAGTTAAGAATCGAAGAGAAATTTCTTCATTTGGAAAATAGGAACTTAAAACAAATAATTTTTTTTCTTTTTTCTTTTGGGATGAATAGAACCATGAATATTTAACAGTTATACATTTAATTTCATAGTTATAAACTCTTCTTAGTGTGGAGGGAGACACCCCTAATCAGTTTTAAGGTTTAGTAAGTACCATTTAACAAAAAACAAACAGAAACAACATTTTTAAAAGTAAGAAAATCTGAAATTAAATACATTAATAGAAAGTTATGTTTTCGTTTTAGGCGAAGAAACTCTCCCCGGTTTGACCAACTCTGAGCTGCATTCAAAACTGCAAGAAGTAGAAGTAATATTAAAACAGAAAAATGCCATTGAAGCAAAACTGAACGACCAGTTAAAGGAAATAAAAGAAGAGCTGCAGAAAGAGAGACAGACATTTGCAGCAGAACTAATAGAGAGAGAAACAAAACACCAACAACTGGAAGCTAGCAAAGAAGAACTGGAAGATCAGCTAAATGCATTGGACAGGGAAAATTATGAATCAGCGCAACAGTTTGCAATATTGCAGGAACGGCTAAAGGTGAGTGATAATAATGAATTGGGTTTTACCCAATTGCTTGCAACATTTTTAATGCAGAAAACCCTTCCTTTTATTTTCGGGTAGTCGTTTTTGTTTGATTTTATTGAGTTTTTTTTTTAATGTTATTCTATGCTATAGATACTTATTTAATTACAGTTTTAAATTACATCCTCAAAATAGGCGAATAGATCCAAGTCCATTTTGTTCTCAAAATAAACGAGTAGATCCAAGTCCTTTTGTTCTCAGTATAGACGAGTAGATCCAAGTCCTTTTTGTTCTCAAAATAAACGAGTAGATCCAAGTCGGTTTGTTCTCAAAATAAACGAGTAGATTCAAGTCCTTTTGTTCTCAGTATAGACGAGTAGATCCAAGTCCTTTTGTTCTCAGTATAGACGAGTAGATCCAAGTCCTTTTTGTTCTCAAAATAAACGAGT
>JAOBAY020115621.1:0-16605 GCA_025331085.2 Zoanthus sociatus | reverse complement strand
TGTCTGAAACTCTTGCAGGCAGTTGCGAGCCCTAGGCCCTATACGCTTTAGGAGCCAAGTTGCCTCAAGCACAAAAGCACAAGGTCTGTCGGGGTCTTTCTCCATCCACAGTGACACGATTCTGTCAGGGAGGAGCTCTTACTTGGAGGATCATGGGAGCTAGGAGGTATGGCTATACGTACCTTCATTGGGGTTATAAGTATAAAGTACAGTTACCCTAATCATAAGCTTAGATACTACAGTCCCGTGATCCGTTAAGTAGGTGAACCCTAAACCCTAAACCGTGGTGACTTTGTACTGTCCAGGCTTCAGGCTCGAGATGAAAACCACACCAACCCGTCCCCTTAAACCTGATAGCCTGACACGCAAACCCTAAGCCCCAAAAAATGGAGTTTAGGGTTTAGGGTTTAGGGTTTAGGGTTCAGGGTTTATGGGCTCAAGGAACTGAAACCCTTCAGGGAAACCATCGCGGTAGTTCTTCAAGGCTGGCAACCCCGACCGCGACGGCCACCACCACCACTAGAACAACAACGGTAGCAGAAGCAAAGTAGAAGAAGAGCAGAAACCAAGGTCACCACAACACTGACCATAGCAGAGGTAACGGTCATAGGAATAGACAAGTACGTAGTCGGAGCAGCATGCATGGGTCCCAGCACTTCGATTTGCACTGGACGGCTTCACAAACCCATGAAATCGAAGACTCCAACGAAAACTCCAAACCCTTGTCACAACCATGCCTGACACCCGTGCACCCTCTTCACCCGGAAACACCACCCGTGCAGTAAGGCGTGCTAACAAAAACAAGTTTGCACTCACAAAAAACACTCACCAAACTCCCTCATATAGACCCTAACTTGAATCATATCCTGAACCTTTTCCTCTGAGATGTTCATCATAATTTAGGGCTGAGCCCTGAGAGCACTAACCTAAATTGAATTACCTTTAAGTGATACTATTTTAAAGTACATTGTATATAGTTTATTTGGGCGAAGTTTCATGATCTATATAGTACTCCTTCATGGTGAAATTATGTTGAAAATAATTTGTAATTTAGACTCTTAAGCAATAATTTATGTTATAATGGAGGTTGAGTAGGTTTGCACTGTATATACCAGATATATAAGTTTTTTTTAATGCAATTCTGATTTTAAAAAACTCCTTCTTGATAAAAAAAAATAAAAATGACTACCAATTTGTTGCTAGGCAATAGCCACTTGAAATAGAAAAAAACAGTGCAATAGTTGACCAACAGCACCCCTACCAACACAGTTAAGATTATTGGACTGCGTTCATATTTGTTGTAATACATAATCATGTAGAAAAATTCCTTAATAAAATAATAACATTGTTTAAAAGTGTAATGGGCGGCAATATCATCTCGACAAAGATGACAAAAATGCACTTGCAAAAATTTAAATGAAGTTATCAGAATTTTTCAGGCCACATAAAGATTCTGTGTTTTTCATTTAAGCACAGAATAAAGTTTTTTTTATGGAAACCATTCCAATGTTAACCATTTAAAGAAATAAATCAAATTATGTATTACAACAAATATGATTTAGGAGTCCAATAATATTAACTGTGTTGCTAGGGGGTGCTGTGGGTCAACTATTGTACTGTTTTTTTTCTATTTCGAGTGGCTGTTGCCTAGCAACAAATTGGTAGTCAATTGTTTTTTTTTTTTATCAAGGAGTTCTTTAAAATCAGAATTGCATTAAAACAACTTATATATCAGGTATACACAGTGCAAACCTACTCAACCTCCATTATAACATATAAATTATTGCTTAAGAGCTGCAGGGGGTCTAAATTACAAATTATTTTCAACATAATTTCACCATGAAGGAGTACTATATAGATCATGAAACTTGGCCCAAATAAACTATATACAATGTACTTTAAAATGATATCACTTAAAGACAATTCAATTAATACCCACATTGGGATCTGCCCCCCTGAATTTTGCCACGTAGATCATTTTTTCCATTTTCGAGTGGCTGTTGCCTAGCAACAAATTGGTTATCAACTGTCTGATTGCAAAAAGTGCAAAGCCACTGTGGTGGACTATCAGCAGAATAAATATTGGGAGCTGACAGTTAATTAAAGCATCCTTAAGGGGTCCCCAAATATGGCAGGGGAGGAGGGTGCGAATAAATGTCTTAGCATCTTGCATCGACCGTGAGGCATTGGGTTTTAAGTGTGAGGATGGGCTTTAGTTGTTATTCTTATCTCCACCTGATACTTCAGAACCCTAGAAATTTTCAAGTTCCTAGACTAATTATTTAATGAGATATATGGGTCTAAAGATGGTGTCAAATTACACGGCCGCATTATTTGGGCCCCTACCCCCCTAAAAACATGGCCCTTAACTCAGAAACTATGTAATATTTAGCCCTCAAACTTCAGATTTATTCATTTGGTGGTAAAAGGAATATTTGCTGACAAAATGAAGGAAATCCATGACCTAAGAGCGTGGGAGATTCTGGAAATTCCTTGATTTGGCATGGAATGACCCATTTTTAAAAATGTTTATACTTTAAAAATACACTGGTTTCATTGACATAAAAATTATTTACAATATTATTTGTTCGTTAGTACCTATTTTAGATTTGTTTTTTAAAGTGTATGCTTATATCTAAATCCGAAAAAGTGAGAATGAAAAATCATTCTGCGCGAAGTATTAGTCAAATAAGTTTTAAAAGGTAAAGCAGGAAAAGTACTCACTCAATCAAACGACACCCGGCAAATTCAGCTTAATTCAAAATGGCGTCAAATACAGTATTGTGGGTGATCTTCAGGGGTATGAATCATTGAGCCCCCCTCTGGCAGAACTTTATTACCAGGATGCACTGCGGACTACATCAATTTATGATGCCATCCATGCCAAGAAGTGTTTGTGCTGTTTTTGTGACTGATAAAGATTGGAATTTTTCTGCGTTTAGTTTCTCCTAGATAATTTTGGTCGATTTAGATCATGATATCGAGCTGGAATACTAATAATATAACTGCTGCAGCCTCGTGGTAAGTGTTTCCATTCTCGGTGAGGGCTTAGTTCATTTTTGTGAGTTGGATTTAGGTGGTAAACGACTCGATTTGTTTTTTTCATCTTAGTATAAATCATCTGAAACTGAAAATAACAGCCAATAGTATTGGAAATAACTCAAATCCTATTGGAAAATCTAGTTTCTTCTTGTAAGACACCGAAGCGTATTTAATATTTTCCAAATAAGAAATTTTACAAGAAGAAGTTTTAGAAAATGGCTGTGATGGCGGATGCTAGATGTACTGCCAATTTGATTAGTAGATGCAATTTAAGATTCTCTTTATGAATCGATAGCAATCACACCAGTTCTGAAAATTTACAACTTTAGCTTAGAACATGGTAAAAATCACAGTAAGAGGGCAGAAAGCTTACTTAAAACATGCAGTTTTTAATTACTGTCCATTTGAGCGAGTAGAAACTGAAATTCACTCGCCCAACTGAGGTTTTACAGTGTACTTGCCCAAACTTAAAGGAAACGAAAAGTAAGGTTGTAGTAAAAATAGCCTCTGACACAAATAGATTATGTTCTTTTCAGTTAAGATTAGAAAGATAGCTTTTAACAGGTTTCTATTTAATAATAAAAATGACATTACAAATTTTGTGTATAACAGACAAAATTATAATTAATTTCCTTGGTGGCCCATGCGGTGCAATTTTTAGCTTAAACCCATATGTTCTGATTAACTTGAGTAATTAAACCTAGATGTCTCAAATCAGGGCTCAACACTAATGGTACCCAGCTAGCCAAAAATTAGTAGAAGTTTAGTTGTGGCTATAGTTGAGTTTCTATTTTCGTTAGCCACTCAATCTAGTAAATAAAATAAAATTGAACAAGTTTCCGTCTTTACCAAGTAAGACATTTTAGATTTTTAATTTTTGGCTAGTAAGATAAGAAAATTGGCTGGTAGCATCTAGGTTGACACTAGCCACTTGACTAGTAAGTTAGAAAGTTAGTGTCGAGCCCTGCAAATCTGCTATCAGCTGACTTGAAGCCTCTAAAGTGACCACTGTAGCCTTGTTATAAAATAGGTTTACACTTTACCACTGTAGCCTTGTTGGTAAAGTGCTTTACTTCCTAAATCTACCATAAAAATATTGGACCTGAATGCTAGTAGTCATGGACAGCTGTTTTGCCCTTTTTAGACCTCTCGAATAGGCTCAGGTTCCCAAAAGACATAAGTATTAGTGAGCGTGCAATGCTTGTGGGATGTAGCCATGATGCGCAAGCTATAATATTAGCCCAATTTAGTGGCTGCAAGCAAGCTGTTACCATGTTTGTACTATCTATACTTGATGTTTGTAATCAAAGCTCGATCCCACAAGCATCTTGCCTCACTAAGCACTATAATTATTTTTTTATGAATCAACCAGCTCACCCTTTGCATTGACTCATGAAGCTCTCTGCAGTGGTAGAAATAACTGAATTTCTTATTATTTTAGGCATCAGCAGTATAAAACAGCGGGTGCATCAGAAACTTCCTCTACACAGGCTATTAATACCACGAGTACGACAAGCACAACAACTTCTAATCCTCAGTGGGAAAAAGCTAGAGAGGCTTTAGCTAAGATTTCAGTTGATACAACTCAAGATAACTCGGAAAAGAAGACACCCAGTACAGAGAGTCATAATGGTGCAAAGCCACTAGCTCTAGGTCAGCAAGCTGCATACCATCCATATTATCAGCAATACTATCAGCACTGTTATCCCCAAGGAGCTTATCAAGGCACATCGTATCAACATCCATATGGTTTTCTGCCAGGATATTCCCCTTCACCATATCCTCCACAAATGGGTCCTATGGTATATACAGCATGTTTATTATTATTATTATTATCTTCCTGATTTGCACAGTTTTGAACATAATTTTAGGAATTTCTTCAGGTTTAGTTGAGTTGAAAAGAAAGTAAACAATAGCATTGCTGTTAACCCTAAAATCCTTTTCAGGCTACTTAAGATGAAGTGCTATTTGAAAATAATAGTGTCATTTTCATGGGTATAACGCATGGTACTTTATTAGGAAATTTTTGATTTCTTCACTTTCAGGAAAAGAAAAACGAGTGTGTGTTTATGTTTGACCCAAAGTGGAGCTCCAAGTAATCTTACTGCAGAGATCTTATTATAATTCTAAATATAATGTTATTTAAAATTCTTTTTAAATATTAAAGTTTTAGATTACAGCATGTGATAATCACTAGAAACCTTAAGTTCATTGATTAACAAATCTAAACTACTAACATTTTGATAATCCTTTGTCTGCATAAGATTCCACAACATTTGTACCCTCCTTTTGGAATTAGTCAGTCGAGCTTTGCACCACCAACTCCTACATCATCAGAGACAAGTTTACCTGAAACTGTTAGGAATGAGGATTCAACCACTGCTGGTCCTCCAAATACTTTGTGTGAACTGACGAAAAACAATTTAAGCCAGACTGGACACCAGCAACATAAGTTCCAGTTACCACAATCGGTAAAATAAAATGCTTAAATTAAAACTAACCATAGATTTTCATTTGAGCCATAAATTAAGTTAATACATCAAAATGTGGTGATGTTAACTTTAACATTGCTTTACCAGTTCAAATGTTCTTATCAGGCCCTCTGATATTATGTGATCATGCGATCCCACATAATAGACCCAAAATCGCATAGATAATGCCACATAATTCACATAACTTGGATAACCTAAAATTGTAATGAATTTTGGGCTTGGAAAAGGTAAATATCCATTGCTTAATGAATTATATTGTCTTTGAAAGTTAAGCATGTCAAATATATACAGGTACAGTAGTAAACGTTAACTTTTTAATTTAATGTATTTTCTTCGAAATATTTATCAAAAGTGCGGAGAAACAAAAAAAAGTGTGAAATAGTGTGGATTTTAGTCAATAGTGTGGAATCGCACTTTGTCATATGATATGCCCTGTATAATACCACATAATTTGCCATTTTTCATCACATAATATCGGAGGGCCTGTCTTATGGAATATCTTTCTTTAGTTATACTAAATTCAGGTATATGAGACATAGATTTAAATTCTTTGGCTGTATCTATCTGTGGTTGTTTTAGCCAATCTTTGTCAAAGTTTATTGTTCTTGATAATATTTAGTGAGACTTGAAATTAAAGGAAATTGACTTTAAACTGCAGGTAATGCATACTGTAGTTCTAAGAATTTAATTCAGGGCTTGACACTAACTTTTCACATCAGATCACTTTCCACTGTTAATGGAAAGTCATTTTGATATTTGCCTTCTATATCAAAAATTACATTCCAAAACAACTTGAGAACCCAAATTGTTCTGCCACCAACAATCTTAATTGATTGTTGTTTTGCGCTGGGCAATCATTTTTAAGTTTCTATATTTTGCTCCTTTCCAAGAGCATAATTTTATTTGACTTGGTAACTGTTAGTGTTAAGCCCAGCAAAAGGTTCATCACCATTGATTTACTTATTGGTACAATCTTTGAAACTCCCTAGTTAGTATGTAATTGAATCTAGTTATTCTGCAGACATTTCAGGACAAAACAAAACATTTTCTTGTGATGACATAAATTAATTTTATTCTTTCAAAAGTATGATGGATTCTCGACCATTGTTCTTCATGATTTAATAACAGTTTTTCTACTCATATCCGCATATCAAACTGTTCTGTTTCTGAATTTAATTTTGTTTTTCACCTCCGTGATTAAGTATTTATACAGCATGGAGGCCCAGACTTTCATTGCTTTTTAGTTTTAGGTTTGACAAATTTCATTTTGTTTTTAAGCAGGACTCTTTAGTTTGTTTACCAGTGAGAATGGTTTCTTAAGAAGAGTGCTTTTATTTTCTTACAGAGAGAGAACAGGGTATTGGAGCCATCACAACAGGTTGTAACCCAGCCAGGGGACAAGTCTTCGCACTTGAGACAAAATTCTAATGCTGAGCATTTTAAAATAAACAATAACACAAGGTCATTCTGGAACCAGCAAAAACCAAACAGAGGTATGATGATGGTTTCATCTGGTTGGCAAAGTTTACAGATTAGATTTCAGTTAGCATTTTCGGTTCAAGCAATTTTGGGTTGGAATGATTCTGTTTTTAAAATTGATTTACAAATGTCAGTTTTTCCTCATAAACTACATATCATCATCATTACAAGCCTTTACCTGAGAGGCATGTGATTGCATGCGCACACCTCAGCACACGCGTGAATGCATTGAGACGAGCGATTTATCACACTCCTAAACATCATAATTATTTTAAAAAAATATTACATTTTCTAAAAAAATGCTGACTTGCTTAAAAACAGTGTTTTAAATAATTACCATTTCAAGAAAGAAGTGGGTCTTCCAATAAAAGAGTTTTAAAATTGAAACATTTCAAAACAGTCACATTCTTTAACACTTCCACTGACAGCACTGTAAATAATAACTCTCTGATCAGTCGTGAGTGTGAGTTTTGGTTGTCAATAACATGTTTTAACTGATAAAATAGAAAGCACTTTCCAAGTTATATTTTGTAAGTATCAAACTTGTATATGAAATATATAGTTGAACACGTAAAAATAAAATCACACACCATCTTATGCCTAACTGAACCAAGGCTTGCTATTTTCAGCACGCCTGCTATTTTTCTCAGGGAAAGGCTTGTCATTGTCATCAGGATAAAAGAGAAATTATTTATTTCTCAACACTGAGTTAATGGTACAAACTAAAGAATATATAAAACTAGACGCCTACAGGCATTTACTCGGGCTACTTTTTTGTAGTGTGACATGGAAAGATTATCTTTGCATAAGGACCTCAGAAATACAAACACTCACTTTTAGAATGCCTAAAACATATCCAAGAGGCTCTATTATTCTCAAATATTCTTTCTAGTATGTTTGTTTAGAGACCTGCCGATCTTCCATATCCTTGTAAAAGTAAATCCTCTCCAGTATTCTTGTACATACTAAATTTCATTCTACGAAAAATAAGTCAATCAACAAATGAATGGTTAAAGCTTTATTGAAACTTTAAAAATGATCACTGCAACACCAAAAATCAACCTTGTCTACACGCTTGACGGTAAGAAAAGCAAGCAAGCAAGAAAAAGATACTGATTATTTTTGATTACTAAGTTCGGTAAAATTAAATCATGTTTTCAAGAAATTATTAAATTGTATGATTAAAGTAAATTAATCAAAAAAGTATACATGGCAAACACTTGACAATAATTTATGATCCACTACGGTTAAGAGTCAAAAAGGGTCACACGAAACAACGGATGCAATAAGTCTGTGTAAAATTTCCGTATTGGGGCGTACTATTGTTTTATCATAAAACTAACTCTTACCCAGACCTTAACTTCTATAGTAATACAGAAGCATAAAAAAGTACGCCCCAGTACGGAAATTATCCCCAAGTCTGTTCTACATTCAACAATTTCGCTTCTTGTCTAAATACTGTATCGTTGGACTCCTATCGTCGTGTTACTCACCGTGTTGCTGTAAAAGGTTTACATAATCTCCGAGTTTAAAGTCAATAGCAAGTGTACCAGCTACCAATAATAAACAGGAACTATATATATTCATTAGGCAATGAAAAGTATCCATTAAACTTGTTCATTAACTCCCCGACACAAAATTCGCCATATTGGTTTGATCAAAGGGAACTGGGACTGACTAAAACCGCTGACTGATAAGTAACGCGGGTAAACACTTTCGATTTTGATAGAATGATAGAAACTCTAGTCCAGGCGCATATGTAATCCTGTGGGATTTTTATGGTGAAAGCAAACCACCTACCTAGATGTGTTAAGGGGACCCTAAGGAACACAAAATCTGTTGTCGGCAATTTTGTAACCTGCACCGGCGGCCGCTATGAGGGTTATATTTGAGACCTACTTGGCTCAACATGGAATCGAGGCTCGAATATATAAGATCGAGTTTAAATACAATTTACTATAATAAATTTACACAAAAATACCAGATATCTTTAATGTACTCTACCTAGTACATATCCATAGCCTTAGGTACTAAATATTGATCACGTGATCATTACTGCATGAAAACGAGACTGGTCATTAGCTGTCTTCAAATAAGCATCAAAAGTATATTTCTTGTTCTGAAGTTGTTCGGAAATATGACTTGAACAAGTGAAGTACATGATAATATATTTTGTTCACGTGAATGGAGCTACATTTGAACATGTTTTGTTCACGTAAGACAACATAGAAGTTAGGTTGATCTCACCGGACTTGCTAGCCCTTGTGTAAGGTCAAGCCAACGCCATGCCGAACCAAATTCTTTTCCAAAAATTGACACTTTCAGTGCGAAAAAAAAATGCAACTAGATTATGAAAACCAAACTAACCAATTTGGCATTTAGAACCATTGCAGCGCTAGGCTGGTGTCGCACTATCGTCAAACCAAATGGAATTAGATTCGGCTGGACATTGGCTTAGCTACGCGATATGTTAGCTGTAATTAAGGTTGCTTTAGAATAGCATAACTGGTCCCACAATGCATTGCTGTCTATAGAAAATAGATGTCAGGTAAAATTATTCATTGACCTTGTCTCCCTCACTATCATCGTCCTGCTCATCCGATGTTTCATCATCACAGCTATCATTATCAATCATATTGACATTATCACACACTTCTCCTGTCTCATCGTTGCTGCAGCTGCATAGATCTGTGCAAGTGAGACCTGCCCTTTGACAACTGCACCTGTTGTTTCTGCATTTGTCCTTCCCACAGCCACACTTGACAAGATAAAGAACAGCATCGGGTGCTGGCTGCAGTCTCGTCATCACCGGCATCCATTTGTCTGAAATATAGAAGAACAAGACATTGCATTAAAATCGTCTCGATATATGATGTTGAATTTGAGAGTTTACTACTATATCAACCTTTGTCTTTTTTCCATCCATAGTTCTCTGGGGATGGAAGGTCTGGATTAGGGACTTTGTCATTGGCCCAGATTATGGCCTGGTAATGTGCTCGTTTAATTGCCTCTTGGAGAGCAGCTTGTGTAGGTGATAGTTGTTCTGATTCGGACTGTTTTTTTCGAAAGAAGAGCCATCTTAAATCTTTTAGGCTGGATATCTTAGTCTTGGGCAGGTAAAGTTGACACACTAGCTTCTCTATTGCATAGAACATGCCCGCTGTAGGATGGTAGAGCCGAGATCTGCAAGTGCAGTGACACACTCTTCATCAGCTTTAAGAAACGCTTTCCAGCATTCCAACTTTCCTTTAAATGCAAAGTTTCCTGTTACAGCTCCGCTCCAGGCATGAAATCCACGTAGTGCTTTCGTTCTAGCTGCTCCTAAAGCGTGGACAATTGGACCAAGCTGGATATTTCGGTGGCGCTGTCACCTTCCAGTGATGAATGAAGTGTCCGCACATAGCTCCGGGTAACGTCTAAGGGCCAGTACAAACACGTCAGTGTCCGGCGAGAAGATCTTGATGCTCTTGGCTCCTGATGCGGTGGCATCTATTGCATGTAACAGGATTTTAGTATCTGCCTCCTCGTGGTCACTATCGAGATACGCCATATCCTTATGTGTTGCCCTACACTTACTTCTCCATGCAACCACCACTTGCAAACCATTTTGACTTCCCTTCTCTAGAGTCTTGCTGGCAAGATATTGTGTCAGTTCATCCTTTGTGCTCACGTGGGCCAAAAGTCTCTTCATTGGTACCTGCATAAGAAAGGGTGTACTAGTTTTAGTATCTTTACCTCTATATCTGACCCTATTCTTCTTGTACTAAAATATATATATAGGATCATGTTTTTGGATCAGTAACCGTTAATAGTATACCTTGGAAATCTGAGTGGTGTCAGTAATTTTGTAGCTGATAGGCTCCAAGCCTCCCTGACGAAATTCGCGATTTGCAGTCTTTAAAGACAGTTGTACATCATACCTAAAAGTAAAATAACGTCCCAATTAATGTAAGTCATACCTAATATACTTACAAAGGTTACAAGGGAAATATCAGCTTGAGTGACAAACCTGTCGAAAATAAGACGAATTTCATCTGCATCTTTGTACTTGTCGAAAATCGTCTCAGTGAAATGATCGGCCAGATCAGAGCAGGTCTTGATCCAATCCTGTTTTTTTAGTGCTTCTATCTCGGCCATATCATCTACGATTGAAACCTTGGTCTGCGCATCTCCATTAGCCAGCTGGACAGTGGGTTCAGACTGCTCAACTGATCTTTCACTTGGTAGCTTCTCTAAAAGACTCATCAAAGCGCTCTTTGCGGAACAGTGCAGCATAGTGCCATCTGCGGAAAACATTGATCGTGGAACTACCGAGAATTCATACCTTCCCACTGCCTCTTTGATGTCTATCTCAGGACGGGACTTACAAATTACCATCATACGCGCGAAGAGACATCGATCTTCTTTTAGCTCGATGATCTTATCTTTTGTTGCCACCTTAATTGTTTTTCCAGTGGTCTTCCACGTTAAGAGCTTGCGCTTCTTCATCACATCCCAGATGCTCTTCTCGGATGTCTGTATCCGCTCCTTAACGAATGTTCGAAACAGCTTGTTACCAATGACGCTTTGGTCAGAGATATCTTTCCTCACGTTTTCGGGCATGCACACCTTTGTCACAAGGTTGAACAGATCAGGGCCCTCTACTGTAAACGGGTTGGTGAAACGTTGAATACTAGCTGTCAGCTGCTGGATGTTCTTTTCTTCACATAACATGATAGCAGTGGTGAGATTATGATGGCTAGTCTGTGTCTTGGAAGAAGTATCTGCCATCAGCTTGGCTTGTTCTGCCAGTCTTGCTAACTCAGGTGCAATTAAGAAATACTTTGTGCATGCAGCAGGGTTAAGCGTGATGCCAATCAATCCACCTGAAACTTTCATTGATCTGTTGACGTTTTCAAGTGCGTTGTCAGCGCCAACGGCACAAAATGCTACCTTCACGTTCTTGTTCACCACCCAGTTACCACTCTCAAACTCTTGGTAGATTTCACGATCCGTCTCCTTTACTAATTCCATCTCTGCCAAGTAAACAGGAATCATACGAGCGTAGTTTAACATGTCATGCGCAAAGAAATACTTAACAAACAACTGCAGCGCTTCTAAGTGGAGATGCCAGTCTCCAGTCCGCACAGCTCTGATAAACATCATCATCTCCATAACCATTGTCATGTACCTTCGGATGAACCTGAACAGTGGACTGTCCTCGTGATCTGCATCAAATTGCTCCATCTTTTGCAAGTTCTGTGGAAATGATGGTCTGTGTCAGTTCTTCGTGCTTTGCTTTAATATCTTGTTTGTTGCGCTTTTTACATGCATCGCTTAACTGGTTAGCTGACTTTTCAACAATCGAGCACACAGCTGGGTGTCTCAAGAAGAATGCTTCCTGGTAGAGGCTGAATAGAGCTTGTAATGTAACCATGTGTGCTGTTTCTCCTCTCTTTACATGGTTCCCACCAAGAATCTGCTTCACAGTGGAAGGCCCATAGAGATCCGACTCGACCCAGCACATGTCCAGCCCACTATTCTCGATGAATGCACCGATTGTGCGAAGTTGGGCCATCACAATGTGTAGCTCACCAGGACGAAGTATCATATGCCCAAGATCTTGACGGGTCATCTGCAGCTTCTTTGCTGGTTGATACAGTCCCATATCAAGTGATATCACAGTCTTCCTGTTCTGTCCCACAACCACTGTTTTAATATTCTGTGCTTGCACTAAAATGGTAAGCAGGGTCTGCCACTCGTGTGCTGGTGCAGCGATCAGGGGTGGGGTGCCAACTCGTGTCAACGGCATGGAACTACTTATAGTGGAGTTATAGGCAGACCATACTGGGATGTCGGTTCTAAGGGGCTGATCGTCTACAACTTCTCCATTGGTGATTGTTCTGGTCAAACTGCGTCCAAGAAGCCATGTGAAATCTTGCTTCTTGATGTACAATGAAAGTTTTTCCTCAGTAAACAATCTAAAATGGGGGAAGGTGGGACCAACAGGCTTTCCGGGGTGCAGGGCATTCTAGCAAGGTTGTCACAGACTCGGGAAGCTGTCTGATTGAGCGAAGACACTGATCTCCGGGATCCACGGTCAGCTCTAATGCTACATGTCTTTGATAAATTGCCATTGCTGTGCCGTGGAAGGTATTCTTGCCATCAGGTGTGTCCTCTGCAAAATCCACGTTATCGACAGCAAAAAAGACGTGCCTACCAAAAACTACATCAGGGGGTATGTATAGACCTTCATTCAGCTCCATGCGTTTTAGAACACTAGCTTCGATTTGGGCCTCTACTCTTAGGATCCTGTTGTAGTCCACTGACATTCCAAGTCCATGTAGCATGTTTATGAGCAGTTTGCTTCTTACGGCCTGGTGTACAGCTATCCCAACGGCTAACTGCAGCAGCATTTCCAACGAGGATTTTACAACATCGGACTTCTTGTTTTTGACTTGCCTCTCAGTCAAGCACATCGATACAGTGGTCTGGGATAAAGCCATTGCACGATTGTTCACTTCCTCAGATTTCTTTCCAGCAGAAAGCTCATCTTTTGGGCCTTGTATAATCCATCTGTAAAAGCTAAACAGCTCTGCTGGTACGTTCTCATCAGGTACGTTTTTTAGTGAACCTGTAAACTTCCACTTTTTACATTTGGTGATGGATTTTCTAATTATTGCGGCAGCATCAAACAGAGTTTTCATATCAGAGTCTATGTTTGAGGTCTGATTTTCAGCCAGATGAATTGCTTGATCTCTTGTCCTCTTAATACTAACTCGCTCGGACTTGTTAACTCGTTTAGGAGAATGAAACTCTATTTCTCGTATTTCTCGGAGCAGCAACTGCTTCAAGG
This sequence comes from Zoanthus sociatus, assembly GCA_025331085.2. Taxonomy (NCBI): domain Eukaryota; kingdom Metazoa; phylum Cnidaria; class Anthozoa; order Zoantharia; family Zoanthidae; genus Zoanthus; species Zoanthus sociatus. The sequence goes on along the minus strand of JAOBAY020115621.1, from coordinate 2,757 downwards.
TCTTTCGTCTACCCCTTGAATTTTCTACATTGTTGGATTCCAATACGCTTTCAAAAGCATCTTGTATTTCAGACATAGTTCCCACTTGTCCACTCCTCAAAGTCATGTGCTGCAATTTCACCAGCCAAATTTTCATAGGATGTTTCGGTTGTTTCTCTGTGTAAAACGTGTGATACATGAATTGCCCAACAGTTTTTGTGGTACTTTGTATCTATCGAATGAGCATCATCTGGAGCAATTGATGTGTTTAGTTTAACCAAGAATTTATCATTCCCTGACATCTCAATGGCCGTGTGAAGTGACTCACCAGCAGAAAAGGTACTTATATTATGTAGGTTCTTACGGTAACCAGGTGGGCCATCGCAGAAAAAACAGACATTCTTATTGTAGGGGGACGTTTTAAAACGGGTTAGTTGAGAAATTTCTACTGATGAAGGTGATTGTGACTTTCGCCTGGACTCATTTGGGCCTTCGAGCTGCCTCTCATATCTTTCTCGTACTCGTCTAAGCATCCCTGCATGTACTGCATCTTTATAACATGATCTATGCCATGATGCACGCCCATCCGTGAGCTCTTTGACAGAAGTAAACCTCAACTTATTCCATGCTTCTGTGTACTGAAGATTTCCAAATTTACTCCATTCCTCAATCGATACCCAAACTTTTTTGTGAGCTTCGGGCTTTTCAACTAGATTTTTACTTTTTTTTCTTTGACAAATTATACATAAATGTAAATCCAACCCTTGTGCTTCCGTTTCGTTTGGTTTTGAATCAGAATCAGTTTCCATATTTTCTTAAACATCACAAAACATGTCTCTCTAGATGGTCTGTAAATCCAACATGGCGGACCTCAAAAATTATGAAAATAGCCGCTGACCACAATCATTGTTTTTCCTGATTTCAATGAGTTACTGATTTGAATATAGTTTTTAAACATGAAATAATTTTTTTTGATAGATTTAACTTTCTGATCAATTTTAGATACCAAAATTCATGCGTTTGATGCATATTTGAAGCCAACAAATGACCAACCTTGCTGTCATGCAGTGTTGATCACGTGATCAGTATTTAGTACCTAAGGCTATGGATATGTACTAGGTAGACTACATTAAAGATATCTGGTATTTTTGTGTAAATTTATTGTAGTAAACTGTATTTAAACTCGATCTTATATATTCGAGCCTCGTTTCCATGTTGAGCCAAGTAGGTCTAAAATAAAACCCTCATAGCGGCCACCGGTGCAGGTTACAAAATTGCCGACAACATTTTTTGTGTTCCTCAGGCTTTCCTGAACACATCTAGGTAGGTGGTTTGCTTTCACCATAAAAATCCCACGGAAATATATTTTATGACATATGCTCCCTAACTACTCAGCCTACCTTACAGATGTCTTCATTTATTTATTGTATGTGCGTATAAAAGCGTGAACACTTGAAATATGTATGGAATGTTTGTGTTGTAACCACTTACAGGCGAGATCTTCACACCAGGCATCGAACGGTTTTCTAGCGGTAGAGGGACAAATTATTTTCGTTTTTATTAGGAATTTAAAACACCGCTGGTTTGCTGTTCCTCATAAACAGTTCTGAGGACCGCATCCCCCATTACATCGTCCGATATTAGATTGCAAAAAAATAGAACCAAACACGACCACGACCATGCAGCTTCCATGCAGCTTCCGGCTAAGAAAAACGTTGGGCTCTGGGGACGAGAATGATTTGTTCCGTCACCAAAATGGAACGGCTCGTTGTCTATGGTTTCTGCTATAAAGATCTCGCCTGTGATTGGTTACAACTCAATAAACATTCCAAATATATTTTAGGTGTTCCACGCTTTAACAAAGAGTGAAAAAAATGAAAATGTCTCTAGTTGAAACTTTACTGAATCTTGTAATTGACCATTTTCGCATTGCAGATGGCGCTGGGAATGAGTGTTATTAATTTAAAGCTACCATGGTCTGCTGGGAGCTAACCTACGATGAACTGAAAACCACCCACGTAATGTTTCTGCTTCAAAAGATTTTTAAAATGAAAGATCCTTTTCTAATGAATTACTATTTGCAATAATGTCGGTATCTGAATATACTTTTAAAAAGTAAAAAAAAATTACAACAATCCGTGTCATTTATGATCGCAGCGGGAAAACCATTTACCACATAATTCTAAAAAAGCCATCTAATAAAAACAAAGGTTGAGAAGTCACCGCATCATAAACAGCATGAGTGCGCACGAAAACAAATTCTAACATGATTGATCAACCATGATTCAAGACCACTTTCAGTAAAATCGTTTGATCATTGCGATAAAGTTTTTGATGAGATATTTTACGAGTTGCTTTCCCATTTACTTTTTCCATTTCTTCAAACATTCAAATTTAGCAGCCTTGATCGAGGTTTAAGAAATTAGCCAAAAACATAATTTGCAAGATATCTAAGCTGAGTCTTCCATCTGAGTTATACACCAATAAAATAAAAAAGAATATTAAAAGACTAATGGTTCTTTGTATAGATTCTTGTAAATAGTTAAAGCTATAAAAGTAAAACCTCATGACGTAATGTTAAACTTTTTATCAAAGAAAAACAAAGGTAAATGAGCAATAACTAATATATAAAAATTATTATAGTAATATTTATGAGAGTATTAATTTTTTTGTTGGTTGAATTTAAAAAACGATTTACAAGATTTACAATGATGACTAAGTGTTTGCTCAATAGAATCTGGCCGGACAAGTTTACATATTTAAAGCTAGTTAGTGATT
>JAOBAY020115534.1:0-16607 GCA_025331085.2 Zoanthus sociatus | reverse complement strand
TGAGTTTGTTACTTGCATTACCGAGCGCACTGAGTCAATTTTATGTTTGATGCAAAACGCTTTCTTTAAATTGAGTCAGATGTTTAGCAACACGCGTCATGTGTTCTCTTGTTAAAAATAACTGGAAGATGCAAAATGAATAAAAGAAAATGTTTTCTTACGAGTTTGTTATATGCATTACCGCACTGAGTCAGAATATGTGTTCGATTGAAAAGGTTTTCTGAACTTTATAAGATATTTATGCGATACGTGTCATATGTTCAGTTGTTGAAAGTATAAGGCGCTCTAACACTAGTTACAGCGCATGTGGCTACTGCATGACTAAATTTTATAAAAAAATTTTAAGGTAAGATGCGACACGCGTCATGTTCCAGTTGTTTTTTAAAAAAATATAACTGGAAGATGCAAACTGCCGGGGAGTAACACAAAATATTTTCTTATGAGTTTGATAAAGCAAAGTTCGTTTCTTTCGTTTTACTGCATGTCCAACAAAGAACCTTATTGCCTAATATTGGCAAAAAATTGAGAAGTCGATGTCCGTAATTTGCATTGCGTTTTCTAGTCTTACAATTTTTAAAACATATATTGATAAGCTGCGTAGATAATCTTGCAACAGCAACACGCGGAGATAAATTGATTTTTCTAGTTTTTACTTTGCGTTTTTTATGCCCACGGTTTACCTGACAGCTGATTAATGAAGTAGAACGACGTAATTATGTATGCAAAATGAGAGAAAGAGGTAGAGGTTGCATCTAACTGTGACAAGTTGTAACATCCGCTGTGAATGTAACGATCCATGCCGTTTAAATTTTGAAGTTACACAATCTTTACTAAACAGATCATTTGAAAAACCATAATTAAAAGCGTCGAAAGGATCTTAATCATGAGGTAATAGTTGAAGCTCCGTACACGAAAGAGGTCCTAAGAAATATGTCAGTGTGTTCATACATAGTCAACCACGAGGAATCTGTCAGGAACCTGTAAAGGTATGTTCTCTCTTCACTGTTAAGATATAGAGCGTCTTGAAACTTCTTATACAGTTTCGTATGCCAATAATAAACTGTGCAACTGTTTTTGGTATTAAATGCAGCATCGAAAAAGTATTGTTGAAAGATTTTATTTTAATTTACGGTATGCTGCGTCTATATCGTCCGAAAGTACAAGTAATAAATGTTTTTAAAACTCTTGAATAAAAAAAGCTGTTTTGCGGGGAAAAAATGTGTCATTAGTTAGTCTGCATCGATGGTTACCTCCACTAAACTAATAAGATCGGTCGAACGAGTAATGAAAGTTACTAAAGACTGATAAAATTATTTCAGTTAAAACTTGAAAAATCAGCTTTTCTAAACCTTATGCAGATAATGCAAACACTAAACTTTAAATAGAGATGACCAAAGTCACCAGTAAAGCATATAAGATGTAAATTACTCGGAATCCAATTACTCTTTTGCCAAACATAAATTCGTGTCAGAGGTAAAACCGAATGAAAAACATGACCTATATAATGCGTGTTTGAGATATTCGAACAAAGATAGATCCGTAATACTTTTGAACTATTGGCTGAAAATAACTCATTCCGTACGTACCCTTCCTTTAATTAGTAACATCGATGACTCACAGTTTTAACCGGGACTAAAACATTTATTTAAAGCAACAAAGCTTCTTTAAAGATTCGGCGTATCGCACTGAGTAAGGAAACAACTATAAAAGCAAAATACTTTTATAATAAGTTTTTATATGCGGTGTGCGTCATTTTTAACTTTGTTTATTCGGTATACGTTTAACACAGAAAGCCATTTCGATTGTTTTTATGAAACATACCGGTGAGAAGATTTATTCCATGCAACGGATTAGAAGCGCTGCCGGCAGCAGGCTATGAAAAGAAATATGTCAGGCAATTGCAAGTGTTCGTACTGTATGAGGTTTATTTTTTAAAAACTACTAGGAGTGAGAAAACTGACAAAATTGTTTAGTGGTTGAACCGTGAATAAAAACAGACAAAGTATCGTAAAAATTTTTTCTGCTACATAGCAAACGCTGCCTTGAAACTCGTTTTTAAAACAACCAAATGGAGAAGCAGCTAGAAAGTGAAAATAGAAGTCAGTTTTTTCTCTAAAAAAGGCGAACAATGCAGTCACTACTTGCTATCAGCAGCTGTCAATCAAAACAACACTTCTAAGTTTGATTGACGTGTGACGGACTAGGCACGGAACACTGAAAATATTTGCCGCGAACTCAATAACCAATAAGCAATAAGCGGTGACACAGGCATGAATAATTATGCATACTCGTGCTGCAACCGCGAACTGTAAGTAAATGTCCAGAGAACAATAGCCCATTCTGCCTGATGAACTAAAAGAGAGCGGATTTCGTGAGAGTTATCTTCAAAGCAAAAATAAAATGTATGCGTTCTTTCCAACTCTCGTCCCGAAAAAAAAAAGTTGTGAAAGGCAGTCTCTAAATTACTTTTTTATATGAAGAATTTCTAAATTTTGAGCTTAAATTCTTGTTGTAAGACCGACTGAAAAAAGTTAACTTTTGCGAGTACTCGTTGTCGAAGACTTGAACTTCACTGAGAAAACAAGAAAGCTTTTTACTAATACAACAAGTTAACTAAATGTCAAAACAACGGATGATGTTAGGGTTAAAAAGACACCAGAAACAATTACAATAATTTTAAAAAGCCAACAACCCGCTGAAAAAGCGTTGAAGAATGTCTAACAAGTTATACGGGTTCAGCAATTAAGTTAACAGTAACCACTACAAATGTCAAACAAGCTGCAACGGCACCGCAGAAGTCACACTCAGTTCAGTTGTCCTTGACCTCTAAACGAGCCGCGCAAGTCCTCCAAAGGATCAGAACACCATTTTCATAAGTTGCCTGATACGTGTTTTAGGAAGCCTGTTCAGTTTACGTTAAGAAACTAACTATTTATCAGTACAAAATGCCACCATTCATGTACAATCAAGACGTGTCAATATGTCGATCGACGAGCAAGATATATATTTTTACCTTTTGACTTTGTTATTCTAAAAAGTAACCAAACCAGCTTTCCGTTTTAAATTATCTTTAATGTGAATTCATAATAAAGTTTCTTTTTCAGGAACAATGTTGAATGCTTGCTTAATTGGAGTTTTATGACTTTCTGTTGACAGCAACTTGTTTGTTGTCATCTCGCCTTCAATTTGTAAAGAATTCCATGTTGTTCAGAGACCAAATTTGTTGTCTTGTGTTTCTTCACTTTTTAGTCCTTGTTAAACAGTTGAGTTGTCATTTTATGTCAAACATTAAAGATTCCATTTCTAACTTTAGATCTTTCTATTTTCTTGTGAGTTGACTTAAATATAAACTATGAATTGTTCCCACCAAATGCCTCGTTCAAATTGGCTGATGAAATAAACAGCCAAGCATAGCAATTTCTTTCCTAACACGCGCTAGCAGCTGACCACCAAATTATATTTGAAGAGGTAAATTGCTATGCGATTAAAGGAAAATCCATTGCCTGACTCGTGAATTCCACCCTAAACTTCACTTGAAGAACCGATGGAGCTTTAGCTGCAGCGCGATTCGAGCAATATCATTTTTTCGTGTGAAATTTAGCAAGGAATTCCCTCGTCAGACAATGGATTTACCTATAATATAACATACCGTGACAGTTATGTGACCATATTCTTGCGCTTTTGTCCATGACAATGTAACACAATCTTTGCTAATTTCTTTAATCCACAAACGAGGTGGAGATGGCGGCCCCGCGCATTTCAAAACAAGAACATTTGATGTGTCACCGGAACAACCACAGGTGTATGAACCATTTTTTCCCTGTCGGCCACACTTGAATACTTCTGGCTCGATGTAAGCTTTTACGGATACTTTGTACCTTAAATGGATCAGACAATTTGGCCTTCTTTGGAACCGTTTATATTTATAAGCAAGGAAGAAATAAGGAGGGGTGGGGAGGGTGGTACGGAGTTGGTGCACTTTGAGGAAGGGGCATCCTAAATGTTAAGGCCTTAATGAGGTTATCGTTTTTTTGGTCGAAATCACAAATTGCATCTAAAAATAAACCCTTCTTCCCACCCTGCCTTATAAACATAAATAGTCCCTCGCCGAGCATGATTCATTTGTATTAATTACGAATCTGAACAAGAATACTGCTAAAAAAAAAATTAAATAAAATAACAAAATAGTTACTGTTCATCAGCAGGATACCTAAATTGCGTGCAAATCTACAATTGGTTTCGGCTCCATTAAATCCTGTATTACTTTCATATTCAGCTGTAATTGCCATAAATCTCATCAATGCATGAAATTCCATTCATTTCATAATCAACAGTAAACTAACTACACTTTGTCTATAATCTAGATGCGATTCCTAAAAGGATATAATATAATAAGATGGCAATAAAACATAACATCTATTAATCTAACTACACTGATGATAAGATTGTCCAAACAGAAACAACCAGGCTTAAAGGAATTATGATACCTAAATTGTACAGGTAAGATCATTTCTTTTGTAAAGCAAGTAGAAATGCGGAAAGTATTTGAAAGAGTTGATCAAATTACAAATCTTAAATACTCGCACACACCTAAACGTTTTTTTAAAAAAAACTCGGCCAAGTACACCACAAATTTGTACAATTGATGAACAGAAGAATGGGGCATCGGATGAATGATTTACGATTCATACTGGTTTCTCGTCAAAAAGCGTGGAAATTCCTTGGGTATTGAAAAGCAAGAGGAGTTCAATATATCCCCTTTCATCTATATTCCGGGATAAAATTGATACTTACGTAGCACCGAGTCGACAATCGCTTACAGTATATGAATATTCCTCTGTGACCCTTGTGAATGGCAGAACACCGTGCAGTTTGCCATTAACAAACACTCGGTAACTCGAGGGCACTTGTTCTGTACTGAAATGTCTCCCAGGAGCTTTCCATCCCAAAGCAATACAACCAAGAGGTAATGTGCGGAGATCTTTTGCGTATATCCCTGGAGAACTGGGAGGGACTGGGCAGTAAATAGTAATTGATTTGGAACGCTTGCTGTCACCTACACTGTGTGACGTCAGAGCAATCAAAGCCAAATCGATCTTTTTGTCTGTAATAGAAAAAATCAGTGAAACTTGTTAAAAGCAGCATTGCTCATTGGTCAGAGTTAAGGATTTGAATAAAGGTTCGAATCCCTGATCGGACTACTGAATAGTTTTTTCCTCGATGATCCCAAGGTTAATTTGATTAATCTGAGTGTTAGCTTGCAGTGACTTTAGGGCGGCCGTAGTTGGCGCAGTTGTTAAGATCTCTGCTTTCCAACCACAAGGTCCCGGGTTCGATTCAGTTAAGTGAACTCAACTATCCACATTAAGGGCATGGGAAGAAATTAGTCGACCTGCATTGCAAGTAGTTGTGACAGAAACCTTACCCGGTTTAAGTGAGGAAATTGTTGATTGTACTACGTCATTCCCAAGAATGGGTCCAAACTGTTTACCATCTCTGAGAATTTTGTAACCAACAAGTGTGGCGTCACCGTACGTTTGAGGCATTTTCCAATGGAGAGTTGCCTGAAATACATTCAAAGGAAGGATATTATTACTTTGCAGTGTTGGGATTTGTTTGAAGTCCCTTACAGCTACGGGAATGCAAAAATTATACATGGGTTAGGGTAAGGAGGTCAGTAAGATAGTAAGTAAGTAGCTTTGTAAGTAAATAGGTAATTTAGTTAGAAAGTATATAAGTAGAAAGTAGTAATCAAATAAGTTAGTAAGTAGGTATGTAAGTAAGTAGGTATGTAGGTTAGAAAGATAAGAAACTGAGTAAGTCAGGGTGTAACTAGTAATATAATTAATAGGTAATCAAGTTTGTAGGTAAGTCAGTAAGCAAATACGTAAATATGTAGGTAAATTAAAAATAGCAAGAAGCTAACTAGACTGACCATTGATTGAGAACAGACATAATAAGCAAATCTTGTGGTTAGCAAGGAAGCTCAGGTAACACAAATGCTTTATTGCCTCAATCGAATGAATGCAATCTGTACTATCAGAGAAAATATTTTGTGCAGACAGTGTGGCCTCAACGAGTCTTGCTGCTGAAGATTGCTCCCGGAAATGTCAAGTAAACGTAGGAAAATTATTGATGCTTCGTTTTTCACGAAAAATTCTAACACGACCCAAAAGGTCGCCAAATCCACGTTTTCTAAGTTACATACAAATAAATCTCAAAAACTATGTTTAGATATTAAAAAGAAAATTCCTTCCAAAATGGTAATAGCAGAATGCGCAATTAACGAGTAACCACTCTGCAGCGTGATCTGTGTGTCAAAAGCGCATCTCATCGCATGCTCTTGTCTCCCATCCCAGAATACATTGCAAGCTGACGAGGAACAAACAAGGGACTAAAGCACAATCGTGTTTCACAACATGCAACGAAGTAAAATTCAAATACTTTTAATGTCAAGAAGTATGAACCTTATTCTAAATAACTGAAATCAACACAAATGAATGAACAAATCGTTTAACCTCCACTTCTCTGTAAAAAGTTTGTCAACTTCAGAATTCAAAACAATCCTTGAGAAAATCAAAACGTAAGTAAATGATAAGTTATTCACTTGTTTTATAAAAATACACCGCCAGGTTATCAAAACTAACGAATACTGCCAAACAAAATGGCAGTAAACCTTGAGCTGATGTGCATTTAACTAGCCTTCTGGGATAGATTACTACACGTCATTCAAGAAGATTCGGAAATTAAGCAAGATCATATAAGAATGTTACCGAAACTACTCATTACAACGGTACCTCTCGATCTTTCAAATCAATGACGTGAATACGTGGTGTTCGGGGTGTACCAGGCATTGTAAAATAGAGGGGCTCTGAGATTGAATGCAAGTGTTTCTCGCGTGTTTCCGCCATGACAGCAATCCTTGGAGAAAGGAAAAGTATACAAAAATATAATTTAAAAACTAAAAGAAATAAGAAATGTTATTTTTTATCTCAAATTACCGGTTTACCTTGATCGGAAAAAATTACGTGTTGCATCAAAACAAAAACCACTAGGGTTGGTTTGTTCAAAAGCTAGTTAACTTTACCCCGGGTTAAACGAAAATTCAAGAAGCTCTTTCTTCCTTAAGAAAAGGTGATTAATATTTTTAAAATACTAGTATTTGGATTCTTAAAGGCTAAAACTTGTTTATACCAAGAAAGCAGCTCAAACCTTTCCTTGTAAAGTTGTAAGCAAGAAAACAGGTTAAAAGTTCATCCCATGGTTAGCACAAATCGGCTTTTAAATAACTAGGAAAGTAGAACAATTAGTTTATGTTTACACGGTACCGGCCATATTTTTGAACGGTCGAAAATTTGCACTTTTTGGCGCTTCAATTACACGGGTCAAACCGAACCGTACAAATAATTGACCGGATAGCCGTAAAAACTCTCCTCCTGCAAAATCGAGGTCAACTTTTTGTCCGGTACAGTCAAAAAGATGATCGGTACTGTTTAAACGCTTCAACCGGGTAAATATTTTATAGGTTACAGGTTTTTGACGAAGTTACTCGGCTACCTGGCAGCACATTTTCAATATGCAGAGGTTTGATATTTTAACATACAGACCGAGCAAGCGGGTTAATACATCGTTTATTACATGACTTTTTTACTTCCGGTAATTTATCCCATGCCTACGTCAGCGGAAATTATCGGAAAATATCCAACAGTTTTTGGAAAGCTTCGAAAATATGAAATTCCAAGAATTCGTTTTATCATATTATGAACTTGCAATTTCGTGCATTCTGATTGGCTGACGCGCGGCCTATCCAAATGCGTATTCGACCCAGGGGCCGTATACGCGCATACTCTGACCGGTTTCCCCGAATTTCCCAATTCTTCGTCTACAGCCCCAAATTAAAATAAAAGCCTTTCTTAAGACTGCTCATAAAAATCCCATATACAAAAATGAAACCAGTTTGAAAACTTTTAAATAGTTTCAAAAATTAAAACTGGTTTGAAAATTTCAATCTAAAGAGCAAATTTAAACCACAACATTTATACACCCGATCACATTCAGCTTATGGGTGCGACACGGTTATACTCACCAGTAGCTGTATCTATGCTTAAGACCCAAAATCTCAGCGACAGTCTCCTTGGTTATCCAGCAGTGTTGCTCAAAACCAACCTGAAATGTTTTTAAATCACAAATAGTATTCACATTTCAAATATTATGTAGCTTGATGCAACAACATGTTCATGGGCAAACTTTGAAAGATTCCTGCCGAGCTTTACAGGTTTGCTTGACAAACGTTCATCGAATAAAGGCGAACATAGCATTAACAAACGACTGAGATGGAATTAAAAGATAGAGCCTTTGACGGAAGGTAAAGGTTCGATTCCCATCTAGAAATTTTTGTCTCCGCATGTATTTATATATTTCATTTATTAAATGATCGTCCTGTTGTAAGTGTTTTGTATGTATGTTATTAGATGTTGTATGTTGGTAAGATCTCGGCCCTCCGACCACAAGATTTCAGTTCGATCCGATGATTCCGAGATTTGAATATTTGTGCGCCCTCTTTTCTGTCTGAGTTTACTCAGCTTTCCATCCTTCCGGGGAAGGTAAATGAGTACCAGCGTCTGTTGGGAGCTAACCTGTAATGGATTAGTGTCCCGTCCAGGGGGAGTCAAAAACTCTCATTCGCCCAAAGCTACAGAAACAGGAGATATGCTTAAGCGCAGGTTCCATGGGCCATTTGTTCTACAGGATTTAGCTTTACGCTCGCTATTTTAGTTAATACTATTTTAGACTTTATCAATGTGGCTGCTCAATGTATTTAAAACGATCACTGCGTCTCTAGCACCCTAAAGTTATTCAAGTAACTGTGAGTCTGTGTGATAGCACCCAATATAATGACCCCGCTCGCCATACGAGTTCCCGTGGCTCAGTGGTAGAGAATGCTGCTATACTGAATAAATATAATAATAATGATAATAATAAAAACAGTAATAACATTAACAACAATAACAACATTACAACAATACAATAAAACAATATTAAAAAAACAAATGAATAAATACGCGGACTTTTTATTTTTCTATTCTTAAGAGAGAAGAATAGAGAAATAAAAAGATGAGAAAGTCTGTGTCGGCCCAGATAATACGACTGTCACGTAAATTGTAAGGGACTTCTTATTGTTGTGTATAAAATCCCTTCTTCACCAAAATGCAGGACAAAACCACCAAGCTATTTTCAAAGTGTGGTGGCTCAACCCTGGGTCTACTGAGAAAACATATATTTAATTTCACTTTCGACATCAAACGCCTTTAATTATGAAGATTTGCAGAAAAAGTCTATAAAACCTACCGTATCTGGCCACAAATGCTTGGTTGGACTTGTGTCATAAGTAAAGCTAGGCACGTAAATAAACAACCAAATGAGATTATAGAAACTTTCATTGAAAATCATTAGGTTCCTAAAATAATGAATCAACTGAAAATTAAGAATACGAAAAAAAAAAATAGAACAAAAAAAATGGAAATATCCTTGTTCAAATTTTAGTTAATTAGCAGTCGTGTCTGACCTTAATGGAGAAACAGAACGGAAAATGTACAAAATCTATCCAAAACAAATGCCAACACCAAAGTGTTAAATGAACTTTAAGAGATGCGCTTTTCTTTTTGTACAGGGAATCAATGGAAAAAAAATTGGTACAATGGAAGGTTTTGCCATATAGAAATAACAACCTTAGAACGCTCTTCTAAGGAAAAGCAGCAAACAAATTTTGGGTCTTGTTCATGCAGTTTGGAATAATTTATAACTAAAAGAATTATGTCAATATATAAATTACGTTGAAACTGATTAAAAAACAGGATGTTTTTAAACTAAATTAATTACGTTTAAATCGGGCAAGGGTCCGATAGAAACTGAAATTATAATATTTCTTTGAACTGTTAACTAGTACTATAACCTAATTCAATATTTGACATAATAATCTATTCTTTTCCTATAAAATGCGTGAACAAAACCAAAAGTTTGTCTGTAAAGTTTTAAAATTTGCTCGTAAAGTTCCTTGGAAAAACTTTCTTAAGTTTCGAGTCCATTATTTATCCTGGTTCATTGTTCAGGTAGAGTTATTAGAGTGCTAATGGCACAAAATACAAACAGCGATAAGGACGAAAATGCTATTGTGAATACAACATGTCCAAACGATTAGCAGGTGTTAATTAGGCGCCTTAAACTTGCATTTTAATATCTAGTAAAAGACGATTGTGTTTCCGGCTCATAAAAGAAACATGGATTGTAAAGAAATGTTTAATAAATTTATGGTTACAAAAAACACATTCATCTATGTTAGAACGTTTTTTTAAAACTTCAATATAAAATTATGCGTTCTATCTAATTCTAAGCCAGTTAGTTTGTAACACTGGCATGTAGTTCCTGAATATTATCAAGTTATTAAGAGAAGATGAAAATTAAAAGGTTGTAAAAAATAGAAAAGCTGGAAACCTGAAATAAAACAAAATAACAAACTTTCGAAGCTTGAATAAGGAAGAACGTTTTAATCACAGCCTTTAAGAGCAATTTCATTTCAGTGGGTATCAACTTGAAAGTGTACCAAAATCATTTTTATAAAGTTTCTTCAGAGATATTATTAAAAACCTCATTAAATTGTGATTCTTACGAATAGTCGCGCAGTTCTCTATACTGTAACTTGCATTGACTCTATAAGCACCGGTTCGGAAAAGTATCGAAAGGTAACAAATGATAGACTAAGGAAGGTGTAGCAATATCTATAGCAAAGAAAGTTAACCATACACGGCCTAGTTCCCACATAGTAATTATATGTTGTAGTTCCATCCGCAACAATATGGCAACGCGCGATGTTAGTCAATCGTGTAGCAATCGATAAACGGAGTTAGAAGTTAAATCTGCTTCAACTTCTATAATAAAAGGTACGCAAAGCGTACATATTGTGTCTACTGTCTTTTTTGCTCCATGTTGCTTTTATGTGGGGAACTGCAACAAGAAGTCCATGATTTGTGTTGATTTATTTGACTAAAGAACCCACACACTCTAGCACACACACTCTGATCATCCTTTCATGATAGGGTGTTCTCTTGTGTTTTTGGAGTATCACATTATATCACACTTTAACTCTTACCACCGCTGATCGCATGTATTGTGTGTACCGAAATGCTAGTGACATCCTTAAATCGACTCTCGACACGGTATGGACTTGAACCGCTGATCGTATGTATCGCATGTTCGCTGCTAGTGACATCCAAAAATTACACTGTGTTCCGAATAGGAGGCCAATCACTTTATTGTCTTCGATTAAGTTTCTAGCACGGATAAGAAGCGAAAGTTGTACGAGAAGGTTTGGATACTAATCCATATCATCTGGAAAAGTTTCATCAACTACACCGAACAACCTATGTCTAACAAAAACAATCATAAAGTCTTACCTTCCTTGACTGTTAATATTTTTCTCAAACGCACTGCCAAGGATCAGCACTGAGAAAAACAATTTACCCCTCATGGATGGCGTCCGGGACTGACATTCCCATTCCAATACAACTGTTGTCTTCGTCGTACTCTTTACTACAATTTGAGACTGGAGGAGACTACCTCTCTTACTGAGATCACCACGCCTTTCAGAGTGAACTTTATCCGCTTTTAAACGTTCCATAGAAATATCTTGGCTCTTACTACTGAGTTTCCGTGAATCCACCCGAATTGATGAAGTTGAGGCTAATTTTTTCTCTCTTTTGTGATCCAACTTATCACTCCTTTTCTTGGGAAGTAAAAAGCTTTGCATATCTTGAGAAAGCGCTTTCACACATTTTGGTTCTCTTACTACATTTATCACCGACGGTTTAGATCTTGGTCGTCTATCTTTAGCAGGAAATGGTTCTTTTATTGAGCTTTCAGGTCTCGATACGATTTCCTTTTTCTTTGGTGGTGTTTTACGATTGGATATACTGGGCAAAGACTGTTTTCGCTTGGGTTTACCCTCATTTGTTGATGCCACGGATGAAGCAAGACTTTCACTCGATACATTACCATTTTCTAGAACCAAAAGACCGTAGTCACACAGAAAAGACTTTCTTACCGCTGCTGCGTCTGGAATTTTGAATTCTTTGTTCTTAATAAAATCTAAAAGTGAATCCGCATCCTGTTTTCCAGTAGTTTCTATTGGTTTCAAAAGAAGCTCTTTTTGGTGAGGGCTGTCTTCCGAATGTGGTTGTTTTTCAACTTCATTTACAGCCGCTTCATCTCCGAAACTCAAAGCAGTCTCTTCACCGACACCAGCATCGTGGTTTACGAGTTTATTAGCAACACCATCATCGCAACTGGTACTAACATCATCCGATGAATTCAGCATTGTTCTCTTATTAGATAGTATTTTCACTTGAGATTCACCACCGATGCTCAATCTCTCGACTGCTTCAGCAATAATCATCTTGATAAAATCTTCAAAAATGAAAGAATTCAAATCTCAATTTTTGTACGTTTAACTAAAGTTTATCACAAAAGATATTTACAAAAACGAGTAAAGATACAGGGTATTGAATTTATATGTATTTTTCGCACACTTAAAAGCGGATCTCTTGTTCATTTCACAGTAACTTAAAGGCCATTTCTTGTTACCTAGTTGGTAAGACATTTTATCTAACAAATCTCAGAGCTGATGAAGATTTCCGCAAAGAAATACATTTTAATACGCAAAACAACATGTTACAAGAAAATTCTTTATGTGTTTTCACACGTAAAGTACAGGCTGAAATATTTTAGTATTTTTTTAAATAGAGCACCAGTTCTCAGTATTTGCACAGCTCATGTCTGTAGTCCTCGTGTTTTTGTCTTGCTATTAGGCAGTTCGACTTTGTATACTTTTGTGCAATGCGCTTAGCACAGTACTACTTATTTGCTTATATGTTTCTTAATCGATTAATAATTTATAGAAAAGTCAAAAGTCACCAGTTAAATCTTAAATACAGTACTGGCAAAGTTTGATATTAATGCTGCTATTACAAAAACAGAATTTATCCAAAGACGGTTCACATAAATTTTTCACCAAGCCTTGCACATTACCATCGAGTTTTACATAAGACAAGAAAGGATGAAGGGTAAGAGAGTAAAGTCTTATTCCTAGGGTAACCCCTCTTAAGCTATTTTTAAACATGGTAACCCAGTTCTTCCATCGATGTTACTCGACGTTCATATTACTATCAAAGAACTCGCGTGGTCCGCCATATATTAATTTGGCCTCATATTTCATCCTCAACATCTATTCAACGAAAACACCCATGTAACGAACGTGTAACACTAGGAATAAGACTTATACAGGGGATTCACTCTCTTACTATTTATCCTTTTTTGAATAAGATCATATTCCACTACTACAAGCCCTTTGTTGATTTATAATACTAAACAACTAGAGCTTGAGGACGAATGGACAACGAGTCAATAGCCATGAGGCTGTAAGCCAAATGCGCTATTAAAACTCGTAGTCCATGAGGCAGAAAGGTCTAATTGTTTTAATATAAACCTTCTAATCGGTCAAAACATGATGTACAAATTAAATTATTGATGAAATCCTTTGATATTATAGCAAAACGAGGCTCAATATTATTTTGATTCGCCATGCAGGAATGCAGGATGAGTGTTAGACTGTTAGTAAGTTTATACTAAATAGTTTTACATGTCTGTTGCAGTTACATAACAAGATAAGAAGGCAATAAGTCTAACTTTGATTTTAAAATTTTTAGAGTCATACAGAACATGCGTGAAGAGCGCTTGTTCCCAAGCTAAAGATTTTACTAGGAAAATTTGTGAAAAAAATGGTTGCTTAGCTACTTCAGATGACTCTTATAACGAAACGTCAGTGGTCAGGGACTAGATGTAAGTTATAAACTCAAATTTACTTTTAAAATGTGTAATCCCAGAAAAGAACAAAAAGGGAGTAAAACGAAGGAAGCCAAGTCCCCCCACCACCACTTTCCTCTCGAACATCGTATGATAAATGTAATGTTTGTATGGGAGACAAGAAGGCTTGAACCTTGTTAAGGACTAATAAAGTAATATAGTCAACATTTTGAATACGTAACGTACTCGAAAACATAAGAACATGTTCTAAAACAATTGCAAAATTTACGATTTTTAACATTGGGTTTCTTGAAATTTCACATTCAATTCTTTAAATTTTTGGAAGAATGTAAAAAAAAGCCATAAATCATATATAAAAACCAGTAGTGATGAACGAGAGGGAAATAAAATGTGCTTGGACCCATAAAGATAGTTGTTATTGGTTATTAATGCAACTTGATTCCTTGAGGAACATAGGGCCGCTTGTTGTTTCGGTTTCTGTAACAGATTAGGTTTTACAGGCCTAGGTTGTTAGCCTAATTCAAGTCCCCAACCTGGAGGGCCAGTGAGATCTCTTTGTCTGACTTAAAACTTGGACCTGTCTCTCTTGTTTGACCCTGCTAGAAGACGAATCTCCTGCCAGGATAACAGAGACACAAAAGATGCCAAATCAGCAGCAAGGTTGCAGCTCCTTACAAGTTGTAATGGCAAAAAAAAAGGCAATGGTTTTTTTTTCAAATATGGCCACAAACGATGAATGAAAAGAATTATAGCATATCAAATACTTAACTCTTGTATAACACCAACGCACAAAGTCAATTCCACTTACCTTCAATAACTGGGGAGACTGGTTCGGAATTTCCAGAAAGATTTTTATTGGTCGGACTTGTATCGTCACGTGGTTTAGTAGCAGCATCTTCATCACCAATACTGGTTTCGTTGTCATCTGCTTTCTTCATCAAAGTAGCAATCTTATTTTTCTCTTTCGTTTTAGTTATATCAAAATCTATTGTTTCCTTAGTCACTGTACAAGGAACATCATACTCAGCATCTACAGAAGATTCGTCATTGAGATTTCTGTCAGGAATATATGTTTCGCTTTCTAGTTTCCCTTCTATCCCCAGATCAGTTGTAAAAGTTTCTTTAATCTTTTCATCATGTTGAACCCCATCATTTGCAGAATCCCTAAGAAAATATTCTTCACTTGGTTTATCTTTAGAAACATAGTGTCCAATATTAGAGTTGGACACAGTCGATGATTTTTCGTCCTTTTTACTAATGTCGACAGCTTCATCACCCTGCATCATTTCATTTTGTTTTTCAACTTGCTCTTCCATAAAGACATTGTCACGTCCTTCAGAAGTCAATATTGTTGATAGGGTACTGTCCTCTAACATGTAATTATTTCCGTTCATTGCTCTTATATCTTGCATGCCTTTGTATCTCACAAGCTTGCCAGTATGTTCCACATTTTCTTCAACATTACAGTTTGGTTTAGGAAGCACTACAAACTGATCGTCTTCTTTGTCATTTTCTAAAGAAGATTTACTTCCGCTTTCGGCAGATCTTCTATCAGCGAAAAAAATAACAGGAATTTCTTCTTTTTTAGTTTTTGTTTCTGAAGGACTATCATTTTCATTATGTGTACTGTCACTATCAACAGACTTGGGCCATGCGTCATGGGCCTCAGCTCGCTCTTCTTTTAGAGCTTGCGGGGAGTCATGATTGAGCGTTTCAAGACTGACATCTTTAACAATCTCATGTTTGGCATTTTTACGAACTTCAGGTGTAAAAGTATCAGGATCGCCATCTTTAGGGATCTCAGAGCTAACATCATTAAGGGTATCAACTCTGTCACCTTTAGGGGCCTCAGTGCTAACATATTTAAGGAGTTTGGGAGTGACATTATTAAGGGCTTCAGGATTAGCATCATTATCTTGACTATCACCTCTATGAGCCTCGGAGATGACAGAGTTACTAGGACTGTAATCTTTATGGACATCAGGACTGACATCACTAAGGTCATCTGCACTTATATCTTTAAGAACATCTGGAGTGAGGATTTTCAGCGTCTCTGATCTGACATCTTTAAGGGTATCAGATTTGATACCTTGGTGAATGCTAGTATTTGTAGCTCTAATAGCTTTGGGGCTGATCTTTTTGAAAACACCAGGACTGCCATTTTTATGACCTTCATCGATAACTTCTTTCAGGACCTCAGGACTGACATCTGTAAGACTCTCCGGACTTACATCTGTAAGAGTGTCTGGACTGAGATCTTTGCTGACCTCATGAAAATAAGCCTCGGTTGCCTCAGAACTATCTTCTTGTATATCATCGAGGCTATCATTACCTTTAAAGACTGGAAAATCTTTTCTTTGGATTGTGTCGGAAGTATCGCCTTGAAACTGATCGGTCGTCCATGCTTGATGCCTAGGACCATCTGTCTGATCCTTGAGATGATAAACAGTGTCCAGTTGCTGGTTTTCAGGGATAGGTTCCATTTTTTCAACGGAGGAAACAACTGATACACGTTTCGGTGGTGTGGTTCCTGTGCCTTCCTCCACAGGGGAACTTGATCTAAACCGCTGCCCAATAACCAAAAGTTCCTTTAGTTCATCAAACTGTACATATTCACTGGAATGGTTTCCCTTAATGTTTTGAAACGACTCGGCCCTTATGGGATTCAAATTCGCCTCTCGCGTTGCCTGTAGCGTAGCGAGCAGGTGCAAAGCCCGACCAACGAAACAAAA
>JAOBAY020115436.1:0-16623 GCA_025331085.2 Zoanthus sociatus | reverse complement strand
AAACTTAAAAGTCATTATTAAAGCCTAAAACTTAAAAGTCATTATTAAAGCCTAAAACTTAAAAGTCATTATTAAAGCCTAAAACTTAAAAGTCATTATTAAAGACGTAAAGCAATGAGGTACGACGCAACGCCGTTCAAATACAATAACTGCACGTTGGAATGCATCGAGCTGAGCACCTGCACGAAGTTATTGATAAAATTAGAAAGTGAAAAAATATTTTTTTAGCGTTCTCGGTACTACAGAGACAAAATCACAAAAATGTTCTCAGCGCTTATTTAGTTTCACGGAGAAACAATAAATGTCATAAATGGAATACTACAGGAACAGTTTTACAAGTAGATACATTTTACACCGTTGTGAAAAAAAGAACTTTTGAATGACGTTTCGGACTGGAGTCCTTTGTCGAAGAAGGAGTCCAGTGCGACGAAGGACTCCAGTGCGACGAAGGACTCCAGTCCGGAACGTCTGTCAAAAGTACTTTTCTTCACTACGGTGTAAATTATTTATTTGTAAAACTGTTTCACGGAGAAACATTTAACTGTTTTCTGCTCACAAAGTTTAAAGCAAAGAAAACAAAACTCAAAATATCCAGCACACAAAGAAATAAAGTGCGAACCAGAAACGTGAGTGATTTTTCTTAGCCGTCATTTTTGGCGTTCTCGTCCTTATTGCTTAAAGACTCTAATGACACTCGTTGAAACAAAGCACAATGCTTTTTTCAGGAGATTATTTTAAAATGTTTAAGACATTAAATGCTATTTCTTTTTTAACTTGCGCAATTGAATATAGACAGTTTTTAAATTGTTTTTAATTCCTAGTAGTTGGACATTGGTTTTTCCTTTCACAAAAATGAGCCCTTTTTAAATTTTGCTTCATATAGTTAAAATGGGTTTCTTCAGCTAAACTCGCACCAATAGGTTTTTTTGTATGCAATACTTTTAAACAAACAATACAGTGAAACAAAGAACGTGTTATACAACAAAATACGTGTTATATAACGCGGCATTCATGCCATAATAGCGCCTCACTTAAAATATCTGATTAAACAATATATCAAATCTTAATCTTTTCTTCCTATTCTTTATAATAGCTGAGTATTTTCTTATCTACATATAATTATATTCACAATATATTTAAATCTACATCAAAATCAATTCCTAAAATCCTCAAAAATATACGTAAATAGCAAGAAATAACGTTTTCTCCTGAAAATAACTTTTATGAAGTATATAGAACTTTCAAAATAAAGACTTTCTATTATGGAAAAAAGTAAATTAAGGGTTGTTCAAAAGCTGAATGAAGCTACATAATCGAAAGAGTGAAATTTTCTCCAAGGAAAAAGTACCGTGAGAATAAAAACACTCCTTGCATTTCCCCAAGGAAAAACTATTGTCAACGGCTTAATCCTAGTCCCAATTCAAATAACTGCAAACACAAATTTTAACAAAAACGGCCGAATAGCGCTAATTGGCTTTTGGACAACCCAGATCCTCTCTGTTAATCAATGTTCCCGTATGTTCACCAACAAGAGCCCAAGTCATACACCATAATGCTTTGCGTACTGTTCATAACACTAAAACATTTGCCAATCATATACCATATATCTCTTAAACATTACAAAACTTATAAAATTACATTAATTTTAGATAAAAAGTTCCATTTTGAATTTCGTGAGTCCATGACAAACTGAAAAGGGAAGCATTACGGAAGGAGATCAGAAGAATGCGATGGTTGACCCGTGAATATCAACAAAATGAATTTAATGCTACCTTCGGATAATCTTTATCGTCACTTTGCCAAATGGAAGCTCCCTCAAAATGTTCACAACTTCTACCTGACTCATATTTTGAACGCTTTTTCCGTTCACACCGAGAATCTCGTCTCCACACTGAAGAAGTTTGCAGGCATCACTGTCTTTAAACACGTCTTTGACATATAATGGCGCATCTCCATATAAGGAATCTCGGCCACCAATGAGGCTAAACCCAAGCCCGGATGCGCCTTTTAGCAACTCCACATCCGTTATGATAGGTTCCGGCGGGGTTTTCTGAATTAAATATTTAAGAGACTTATTACTTCCGGTTGAAAATAATTTCTTCTTCAGACGATGGTAAGCCCCTGCAGATTCCTCTTTATCATCACCAAGCGAAACCTTACTGGGCGACTCCTTCGGGGTCACTCTTCTATTAATGAAATTTTTCGTTTTCGTCATATCCTCGACGATTGGCCAGGCGCCATTTTCCAGTTTTTTCTTCTCTTTTAGATTCGTCACGGTGGAACTAGGATTTCGGGGACGTGAGACAACAATGGACACGTGTTCCGGTGCGTGTTTGAGAAATTCAAAAGCTTCGTTGTTTGTAATTCCCTTAAAACTTTTACCGTTAACAGACAAAATTGTGTCTCCTCGCTTCACGCGTCCATCCTTAGCAGCTAAGCCTGATACTTGGCAAACCTACGCAATAAAATGAAAAGCAAAGTCGGTGAGTTTTCAATGTTATCGAATGGTTCTAAGAGTTTTCAAGAGGAACATATGTTCCGCATAGCAACTATAAAGTAAATGGCTAAACTTCGAAGTTTAACAAATGTGATTTGGTTTTCCACAAACGACCCTTAGAGAAAGATACATTTCTCATTTAACCTCTTTAATCCATTTCTTGAAGTAGGCCAAAACTAAAAAAAAAACATTCTAGCGCATAATAATACGCATGCTTAAGATACCCTTTCAAAGCAAAATAAATTGACAAGAACTGTTTATACCCGAATTTCTCTACTCATTTCATAGTATGAGTTACCAATATATATATATTTATCCCATGCCTTAAAAAAAATAGAACCAATCAGAGCCCTGGAAAGCCGTTGCATATTCTCCGGTATCCAACGGGTGGTATTCCATCCGGCTTTCCCGCCATTACTTGCGAGAGACTTTTGAAATGGCGCCAAAACTGTGTGCATACGTTTCGGGAATGGCGCCAAAGTTGTCGGTCAACGTTGCTTGAGCTTAAAACGTCAGCACAAACTGCAGTTTTAGTTCTTCGTTCTCCATGCGGGGATAAATTAGTTAGTTGTATTTTTTTAAGGCATGGGATAAATTAGTTATGCAATGGTTTTTCATGGGATACCGTGGAAATGCCACTTGTCACTTGTATTTTCATCCTATACACACTCGCCTACAGGCTCGTGTGACTACGGAAAATACAAGTGTAGCATGGCATGTTCCACGGTATCTCATTCGAAACCATTGCAAAATACTATATATATAACATCACTTATAATAGTCATCATAAAGGTACGTTGATTGAGATGACATCACAATATGTACGGGACTGTCTTCTGACATATCTTTGTTGTCAACGTCTATTAAGTCTTATCAAAGTCACTTAACGGCAAAACATCGTTCGACTCCGAGGAAATTATTTAAAATATAAACTAAAAATTTCACCTTAATATCTTCACTCATGTCTTCACCGCCTGAAACATTCAATCCCAGGCCCTGACGACCATTCCTTTGTAGTTTAACAGTAACGATCTCTAACTCGTCATCACTTACGGCCCAGCGGACATTTTTACTTGCAACAACTTTAGTCTCGCGTTCATGTTTTTCTTTCTCAGTATCAAAATCGTTTTCGTCTGGTATTCCATCAATGATTGTGACAGGAACATCGTTGAGACAAAGATTTAAAGTTGAGCTCTCCGGTTCCTCATAATAAGTTGGAATAAAATCTGGATCTTCAAAAGATTCATTTGGATAGGAAATCTGGTCTTGATCAGACAGTGGGGTGCCAAATGAAGACAAACAAACTGAATGAGGCCGTGTCTTAAGCTCAACATCATCCATTGTCCTGAGTGTGAGCTCAGATGATGCCTTCGTTAAGGTACTGGTATTAACCGCTGATGAGAACACAGGCTCATCTCTTAGCTCCCTTGGAATCAGTCGGGATGGAAGGTCGGAGTGTTCAAAGCTATTTAACACACGACCTTTCTTACGTGCTACAGTTAACTTAACAAGTGGAGGTGCCTGTTTTAGCACTGTCAATGCCTCTGAGTGCGTCATCCCTACTAAAGATTGATTATTGACCTCGATTAGCTGGTCACCGACTTGTAACCGATTGCATCTTTCAGCTGGGGAATCTGGTTGAACACCTTTGACATATAACATTCCCAAAGGTGTGTCAAGTCCGCCTATGATCATGAGACCAATCGATTGTTGTTCTTTCAACAACTTGAAACAAAAATAACAAAAGAACATAATCAATTCACGACTTTTTCAACAAAGGTTTTAACAACTGACATACATATAATTATTATGAATCGTTCCCAAAACGAACAAAAGTAATATTAAAATCGCAATGCTTGTGGGATGTGGCTATAAAGATGAATTCACGTACAGAAGCTTCAAGTTAGCTACTAGCACGTTTGTGCTATCTATGTATACTTGAGTTCATCTTTATAGCCACATTACACAAGCATGGCGGTGTTGTTATTACTTATGTTCGTTTTGGGAACCTAAGCCTGTTTGCTAGCTATGCCATCCCAAAAGGCCTAAAAAGGCCGAAACACTGGGCTGTTAATAAGATCTAGCGGAGGCAACTAGCCCGTTCGGGGGTAAGCCCTGACGTTCTACTACACAAAACAGCTATCCATGGATGCTAGCAATCAGGCTCATTATTAAGCCCGAAAACAACGTGGCCATAGTGTCCAATATAAATACTTCAAGTTAGCTACTAACACGTTCCTGCTATCTATAATTGAGAGTTTATCTTTATAGCCACAAGCATTGCACTTCAAACAAACTATGATTCAACTAACTGGTTTAAGTTTAAGTTTTATAGTATCTTTGGGAAAATGGAAATTGTTTAATGGTGCGTCCAGAAGTGACTGGCACGGTTGGAAAAGTACTTTATGATCTTTGCTTCAAAAAATGGTCCCAGATTCAAATTCCATCTATTCCAAGATATAAAGATTTTGTAAAGGTATCATTGACGCCGCGTTCAGAGAATCCATTTTATAAACCTCAGTTTAAAGTAACAAACGAAGCTAATTGCTTTCAACATATACTAATATTTACTGGTTTGGTTAAAATAAAACTGTCTACTGGAAAAACACTCTTTATCTGCCTTGTTTCACCCAGTTTTCAGGAAAAACAATGAGGTTTTCTTATAGATTTATATCTAACCAAGAGTTTTAACATGTTTAATGGATTGTGCTCCCTACCTCCACTGTAATGATTCCCTCCTCTGGATCCTCGGCTGCCTGGTTGCGGTCATTAACCAAGTCTTGTATATTCTTTGTGAAGCTTGTGCTGTGTGAACTGTTACACAGTACCTGTGGAAGAGATGACGACCGCCGACGAATAAGGCCTGGAGGTTTCTCTTTGTTTTCTTGTGTACTTTTGGTAGGTGGCATCAGTTGTGCAATAAGCTGGTCGATTTCTTCTTTGGTTGGAAGCCTACGATTACTATTATTATTGGCATCTGACTCGGAAAAACTGGCACTCTTGATAAGCTTGACCCCAGGATTTAGTCGGTTTTGGTCTTCCTGGGACTGTGTTTGGTGACATAAATGTAAACTGTTGAGACTCGAGCGCCTTCGCAAAAGAGTCATCTTTGGAACTGTACTTGTAGAATGTATTACTTGAAGAAATGGTTTTGAATCAGAATTTTGAATATTGTGCATCGCATGCTCATTTTGTAATGATGACGCATCTGATGTTTGATGAAACAGTTTCTTGTTTTGATCAGAGACGTTTTCCTCTACACTTTGCACATCTTTACTTTCATCACCTTCAGGCTCGTCCCATGACTCTTCATCATTATCATCAAATTCTAAGCCTTCCCAGTACTCTTCAATATTTTCTTCACATTCTTCCCAATCTTTTGGTATATTTTCGTCCACGTTAACATGAGTCATAGCAATAATGTCCTGCTGAGCTGGTTTTAATTCTTGTGGTGTATCTTTTGGTCTCTCGCTAGCATCAAAAGTGATCTGATTAGATTTGATGGAAGGTAAAACAGCCAAAGGTTTAGAGCGGTGGCTTGCGTCAGATATAAGTTTATCTTGTTCATTAGGTCTTTGTTGTTCTGGTGATGATTGTGAAGAATGAGGCACGACACTAAAGGTTTCCCTACTGACTTCCATGTCACTATTACTGCTGGCACTCAAAGTTGGTGCATGCGTGGTTAAGTTTGGTAATGGCTTTAACATAGATGCACTATCTGAGGTAACCATGTCTTCTGTGCTTTCTCTTATAACGAAATCCTCACTGCTTGAAGGAGGAAGTGCCTTAACAACGCCAAGAGGAGGTACGGGCTTGAACGTGGGAGGTGCACAATTTGAATCATATTGTTCATCGATTTCGCTAGTTATCTGTTGATTAGGAGTTGACCTAGCTTTATCATAGTCATCCCAACTTTCTTTGTCTGCCCATGAAGCTATCCTGACAGAGTTTGGTTCTGTTAAGGAATCTGACACCTTTGTTTTCATCTTAAGGGATTCTGGCTTTTTTGCTATAGATGGCTTGTTGGTCTGGCATGGTTTAAGTTTCTTACGAGCTTCAACAAGAAAATCATTAGGAGAAGGGACAGGCTTATTGCACTCTTCCGTAGTTACAACATTAGAGGGATCTATCTCTAAACTAGTTTCCTCACAGCTTGTTGGAATTTCACCTAACTCATTCTTATGGTCAAACAAAACTTTCGTGCTAGGCGTTCTTCTGCTTACTTCTACCTCCTCATACACTGATACATTTTCCTGTTCACTTTCCTGAGAGAAACCGGTCTGCATTTTCTGTGGTGGAATTTCAATATCACAAACTTTTGTCTGAGCAAAATTTCCCTCTGATTCAGTAGCTCCAGAGACAGGCACTTCTTCAGTTATTGAGCCGCGCGTTTCAGAATATACTTCTTTGTTGCTTTCAGCATGATCCAGAATGTCATCAATATCCACAGGGGGAGGTGGTGGGGGTGGTGGTGGTAAAAGCATTGACCTTCGTTTTCTTCTTTCCTTTTCTTCTTTCTTCGATATTGGTGAACGAATTCTGTCAACTGCTGGCAACACAGATTGTGAATTGCTATTACAGTTTTCTGATGGTGGCGAAACACGAGGTTCATACATTGGAACTTGATCGACTTTTTTCTCCTTGGTATCTTCAGATTGTTTCTCATTTAAGCAGGGTGATTTGGTGACTAGAGTTTGGACGGATTGAATGTCTTCATATATGGCGTCTTGTTCAGTTTCTATTGCTTTCACTGGTACAGAAGGTGGGGGCGGAGCACAACGCTTTTTAAAATTAACGTTACGATTTATAGAGGCATCTAATGCAGGTAGAGGTTTAGAAACAATT
Source organism: Zoanthus sociatus (assembly GCA_025331085.2). Classification (NCBI taxonomy): domain Eukaryota; kingdom Metazoa; phylum Cnidaria; class Anthozoa; order Zoantharia; family Zoanthidae; genus Zoanthus; species Zoanthus sociatus. Next base: position 9,281 of record JAOBAY020115436.1, on the reverse strand, counting down.
TCGTTTTGACAAGATGTAGAAAATTTTGCGTCTTTTTGTTTTTTATTACTTTTAACTTTTAACAGAGTTCTGAAGTTTTTCTTTTCTGTCCTAGCTGGCCTTTCTTCTGATTTCGAACGTTGTTTAGACCCAAACAATATCTTTTTCCATGATCGTGGTTCTGCTTTAGTATACGACGATGTTAGTGTGGTGTTACCCGGATATGAAAATTTTGAGCTTTTTCTAGATTTGTCTTTCTTTACATTGGAAAGGTGGCCTAAATTTTTTTCAATCTTTGGCTTTGATGGGGAAGATACCGGTGACAAAGATTTCATGTCCATATTAACAGATGGACTTCTGTATCTGGATGCATATGGAGGTGGTCTTGGCGGTGGGGTGCGCTTTTTTGGTTGCACTGTATCAGCATCGGTACAGAGCTGCAAACTGTTAGGTTTGTTAGATATCACTGAAGACAAAGTGGTTCCCATGTCCCACTGACTTTCATTTTGCACTGAGTTTTTGTCAAGCTTGGGCGGTTCAACGTCTTGCTTGCTTAGTTGAATGTCAGATTTTGCCTGGGAGGATAAACCATCTGATTTACTTGAGCTGGTATCCTCCTCATCCAAAAAAGCCCATGGCGATTCCTCTCGCTCAAATTCTAAGAAAGCTTCCAATGCATTTATGTAATCATCCTCCTCCTCATCATCAGTTGACTCTTGGTGTGGCTTTGAAGTTGTTGCTGCAGATTTAACAACGATGTCATTTTCCTTGACCTTTGGAGGAAATCTTTCTTGGGCTTCTGACTTTTCAAGTTCCATCATTTCATCAAGTAAGGCCAATTCATTTTCTAATTCTTCTTTGGAGTGGGTGATTTCATTCATAGCTGGGGGAAGGGGTACAACAGCTGCCTCTGATACCTTGAGCTGGTTTTCTTTCTTTGCTCGCGGAGGTTTAGGCGGTGGTACCCCAAATTTTTGTACCGACACGTTATGCTTTCTTTCAATTTGAAGATCTACAGAATCAATCTGGTATGGTCGTGGAGGTGGAGAGTCAGGGGGTAAGCTTGTTAGATCATCAGCTTTATCTAACTTTCCAGCTTTTACTGAAAGAGGTTGAAATTGTATGTGATGTTCATGCTCTGTAGAACAATCCTTTGGCAATTCGTCTTGGAACATACGTTTTGGTTTGGGTGGAGGTGGTGCTGGAGGAAGACTTTCGATATCATCCTCGGCTGACATAATAGATAACAAATCATTGTCTTGGTTAAGGTCTTTGGGTAGCTGTGAAATGCTTTTTAACAGAGTTTTGTTTTCTTCCTTTGGGGGGAGTGGAGCTGGTGGTAAGCTAGCCATGAAACTCACTCCATCACTTTCGGTTCCATCTCGACATACTGAAGGTGGTCTTGGAAATATCTGCCCTGGTGATGATTGCAATAACTGCTTTTCATTTGGCAATTTGTCCAAAGCAGTATTGTCAACATTATCATTGAAACAACTAGGTGGAGAAACAAACTCATCAGTCATTGACGAGTCACTATCAGCTGTACTCACTGAAGTATCAATATCACCTGCTACTATTCCAGCATTTTGAGGAAATATGCTGGAAGGAGGCGGTGGAGCGGGTGGAAGGCTATCAATATCATCACCAAATAAACTTGGCGGAGACAAGATCTCCTCTCTTTTATTGTTCCCAACATGTACACCTGCCACCTGTTTGTCACCAGAACGAGAAGTGCTTTGCGGCGACGAACTAGCATAAATACCATTCATATCGCAATCCTCGTTCGTATGTGAAGAAGACTGAGCTTTTATTCCGAAAAGTTTCATTGTTTTTGAGAATAGCCTTAAAGATGAGGGAGATGAGGCTGGCTGTCTATTTGTTACGATGTTATCATTCCTTATGTTTTCAACTGTTTTATCTGCAATGGAGTCAACAAAACCATCTAACTTTATTGTCACTGGGGGTGGAGGATCACTGAGAACACTTAATTCAGACGATGATAAGGACTCAATATCACTGTCCTCACTTAAGTCGTCAGAAGTAGGACTTGAAGTTTGTGTGGACATTAAATTATCTTTTTCAGTTTCGGCTGTGCTAGGCAGTAAATTTGGGCCAGTACTCGAGACAACAGGTATTGAATGTATAAAAGCATTGGTATCGCACCTTTCCACATTACACTGCAAAGACCTTGGCTGAACAACTAATTTCACTTCTCCTGGAGGACAGTTATCTATGAGTTGCTGGACTTCGGTTGATGTTTTGTTTGTAAGATGTGTATCATTGAGGGACAATAGGATATCTCCAACTCTAAAATTGAATCATAAATACCTACATCAAAACACGTTAATCTTAAAAACAATTATAAACTGTTTCTAATATATACTTCACAATTAATTTTCTTATGGGACGAGGTTTGATAACTCAAATGCTCAAATGAGCTGCGCTATATCTGTGGCATTTTTTTGGCCAAACAAAATAGCTAATGAAAGACTGTTGAAAAGCAAGACAATAGAAAGAGATTCAATTCAATATCAGCAAGAATAAAAAAAAAGAATCAAAAGCGCTTTGTGCCACCTCATGGATGAATTTTTGCATGCACAAAATTAAAAAGCTAGAAGCATTCATGAAACTAATAAGTATATAAAATTTTCACTGTTAGGCACTATGTTTGAAGTTAACATTTTGAAAAAAGAGCATCTTTTACCCCTTTTGACCTTCGGCCAACTTTCTCAGCTGTTGTTTGTTCAAAAAGCTTTCTCCACTGAAACGTTAAAGTGTTGCTCTCAAACAAAAATCACATGTAACTAAACAAAAAAAAAAGTCGAAAACCTACAGTTTTAATGAAATTTAAAGTCATAATTTCTTTGAAATTGTTTAATATTGTATCAAACACTTTTCCCTCTATACACGTGGTTAAGTCCACAGGAAGTATAAAGTTGTGCATGCATTACAAATCCATGACGTATTTTAAAAAAATTAAAATTTTCACAGGCCTGCAGGCAAAGCCTAGTGGTCACGGCATCGGCTTTAGAATATCAATTTGGGAAGCAAACGGTTGAGAGTTCAATCCTCGGTTGGAGACACAAAAAAGTTTTCCGTTGTAAACTTATAATTTAATGCGTACATTAATCACCTGATTAAAAGTTTACAGCTGAGTGAGTGAATTCACCTTACTCCTATACCTCGAGGTCATCCATGAGGTCATCCATGAGATAAAAAGAGGATAAATAGTGCACACTAAGGAAACCTGTAAACGCCCTGTATCAATCTTTAGAGTAGAACGAATCAGTGGGAAAGGAAACGGGGGCAAAGTAGAAAGTCCTGGATAACAGTTGCAAAAGTACACCAGGAGATGAAAGTAGGAATGAAGATGAAATAAAAATAAAAAAAAGAATAGTAAGCATTTCTTAAATTGCTTTCGAAAAAGCTACTAAAGTGCTTAAAATAAATTGGTTGAAAATTTTATGATCACAATAAGTTTTGATTACGATATTACTTTTCCTTAACTTGAGTCCATACGCTTTGAGTATAGCTAATACAAAGCGATTTTTATGTCATGTTTAAAGTTTGAAATTCCCATGCGCCACCATTTCAATAATGACATGTCCTGGCTACAGTAACAAACTCCATTCTTGACAATTTCAATAGCAATGAAGGAATGAGAGTCTGGCACTAGAACCAAGTAACACAACGTTAATTGTTTTCATAATGCTCCGACGAAAGGCTAGCGCCCTTGAAAAAACGTCAAATTAATCAAAATACTTAACCTAGAGTTTATTACAATCATTACTGCTGCGATGAAGGGCCAATGCGCCGTCAACTTCTAAACTATTTACCATGATGTAAAAAGTCTTTAAGAAGCACTACATTACTTAGAACTCACCTTACATTCCCATCCTTGCCAATCATTCCTAATGGTGAGATTTTTGACACCAAAACGTTTCCTTCTTGGTTACTTTCCACCTTCATTCCAAGGTTTCGAAAACGCTTTTCAAGTTCTATCACAAAAGGTACAGTATCTGAGCGCATGCCAAGCACAAATTTGTCAATTTCTGGCAATCTCTTTTGGTTACCTTTAGGGATATCTTCAAGCTGAAGATCTGCATCATTTTTTTCAACAGTAGCAGCAAAACAGACTCTCTCCTCTTCAGTTTCCTGTTCAGTCCCTTGGTCGGATTCAAGAGAATCAGTTACGGCCGTTCGTATATCCAAATCGTCTCTTTTAGCAGTAGGTGACGATCTAGCATCCACTCTCAATTCAAAATATGGTGGTTCCAGTTCTTCGACTGATGCTGGTAGCTTTGAAGCCTTAAATTCATTATCTGTTTTATCTAATGTTGACAAACTGTTGCTGTTTTCATGGTATAGTTGCGATTCACTTTTTACTTTTGTACATCCATCAGAAGGCTCTTCACTGGGTGTAACTTCAAAACAATCGTGGCGGGACTGATCATGATGGTTGCTTACTCCTAGCACGTTGACACTAGGACTCACTGGTGAACTAATACCATCGTAATCTACGTCACTCTCGGAATCCAAAGGGGGTGGGGGTGGGGGTGCAGTAGGTGGTAAAGGTGGGACTTCCATCTCTAATTCTGTATATGACTCTGAAATGATGTCATCCTGGGGTAACACAATTTCATGGTCTACCTCAGTACTAAATCCTTGCACAAGGGGCAGGGGTGTGTAAAAGGTTGACACTTGCATTGAGTCTAGTTTCGTAATACCCACTGGGGGTAGTGGTGGTGAATCTGTTGGTATGTCATCTGTTAAGTTATCTGGTTCAGGATCCAAAGTTGCAATTCTAGGCTCGTTTAAAAGTGGTAATAAGCTTGGTGTTGGAGTGGAAAGAGGAGTTAAGGGGAGTGGAGAAGATCTAGTCCCTCTCATTGCCCTTGAATCACCATGATCATCTGACTGTAAAGATGGGGGTGATTTATGATCTGGCGGCAGTGAAGGCATGTTATCATCTGACTCAAGATCTAGCTCTACTGATGATAACTGTAGAATTTGATTTTTCGATTCATTATTGCATTCCGCTTCATCTTTCGGGTTCACAATACATTGTATGACATCATCGCCAGAATATCCTCCACGCACTTTTTGCACAATTCTATTACTGTTGCTTAAAAATGTTGCAAGCCTGCCAGTACTAAATTTGCTATTCGATGTAGTGTCTTCAAATCTGTCACTCTTCCTTTCATTTTCACTGCTACTGCTATCGTCACTTTTTTTCCCATTTTTTGAAAACTTTGAAGATATCGACTCTTCTTCCTTGATTTCTCGTAGAATAACAAACGTAATCTGGTCAGTAGGTTTCTTAAGAATCTGTAGAGCCCTTGAGTGTGTCACACCTTTTAAAGGCTCCCCATTCACTGAAACTAGCTTGTCCCCAGGTTTTAGTTTTCCATCTCGTTCACACACACTTCCAGGTAATATTCGTCGAACCTGCGATAAATCAAAGAAACCAAATATTTAGACTTTTAGAACATAATGAATGAATTATTGCCTTCGCTTTTCAGGGTTTGCCTTTTTAAATCATACCTTACTGATTTCTGAATCAGTGAACTAAATAAATTGTTGGTCACCAAGAGTTTCAGCACTCCCACTTTAGGGCCTGTTTACTTTTTCAACATTGCATTTACATGATAACCACCTAAGTGGGTTGCCTACCTGCATGTAAACAGGCCCTTAGTCTCAATTACAGCTGCTATTATACTGAACAAGAAACAGGTTCTAATGTCGCTTGCACTCAAGCAGTTTGGGTGGGCCACAGTTTAAACAGACAAGTGCAAAGGGAAGCTGAAAGTTCCATCTTCTTGTCATGCTTGTCAAAAGAGGATGGTGACAAGCAATAAGTGGCAAGAACCCTGGTCTTACTATTACGGCGTCACTTAGAAAATGGTGGCATTCCAAAATAATTAATCTTCAAGGCTAATTTGCTAAAAGCTGGGTTAAATTTAACCCTGGGTAAAGCAAATAAATATATATGGATAGTGTTGAGATTTTCTTTGGAAAAAACTTGTTAATTCCTAATTTACAGCTCAATTTTTGCGTCTTTGTAAGGTTAAAAATTGGTAAAGTTAACCCAGCTTTGAGCAATTTAACCCTTTTAACCCTAGGTTGGCACTCATCGACTTTTGAGCAACTGGGCTTTTGGAATTTCACAATGAAAATTTGCAAAACAGAGGGACATTGGCAGGCAATTGTGAGGCATTGCGGGGCAGGAGAGGTCCATTGTATGGCAAATTATGTAATTTTTCTACAGTTATTATTTACTTTGTAACACTAATTATTATAGGTAGTTATGTGCTGTAACAAGTATTCAGAGAAAGAAAACTCACAGAAGAACTACACTTGGCCAGTTGGAATTTGCCAATTAGCTTTGGTATTTTTTAAAACAATAAATAACACTGGAATTAAAACGTCAATTAAAAATTCAAACTTTTATAGTGTAGAATTTATCCATTTGTATATAACTGTTTCTGTAGAAACAACGACGCAGCATTCCATTTATGACATCTTTACTCTTTTAGTATTCTAATTCTAATACATACAAAGCAGGACGCTGTTACACATTTTGTATTTTTCCATCTTTGCTGAGAAAGGCATGGACAACAGTAACAGCCGAAATGTCCAAAATATTAATATATATTTTTAGCCAGTCAACTTTTTAATCTATTCTATTAATAATGTATTGTCTTATAGACAATACCTTACCTGAAAGTAACCTTTCATTCGCCCATAACTTGGTATAAGTGACAAACCAAGTGAAGCATTAGGAGGTTTTGAAAGGGTAACAACTGACTTGGTATAGCCATGTGGAACGTCACAACAAGCTGGTTCTTTTTGAGATATTATATGTTCACAATAATTATTGCTGTCTTCTGTTTTCTTTGATTCTTCCCTTGTTTGCAAACTCCTGGATGTTGGTTTGAATTTATCATTGGTTTCAAACTCTTGTTCTGCTCTCAACACTTGTAGCATGGTAATAGAAGGGATGTCTTTCAAGATTCTGATGACATCATCTTGGTCTAAACCCTTTAAAACCTCCCCATTCACAGATAAAACCTCGTCACCAGGTCGCAATCCACCACTTGGACTCTCGGCTGTGTTAGCTGCACCTCCTTCACTCACGCTCTTTACAAAGACTCCTTTAACTACCGTGCTGGCACGCAATTTATCAATTGTCACTCCCATTCCCAGTTCACCTGTGAAAAATACAAAAAGGTTGCATTATCCTGCTAAAAGTTAACATAAAACAAAGTTTCTATTTGATAGTAACAGGATATGGTTATTCGCCTTGCTCATTTCAAATATTAAAAAAATGTTATCTGTGAACACATTTTAAGAGCTCAATGAAAGATTAAAGCCAATAATGGAAGAGTTTTATGCTATTCAATCTGTCACAACGGAGGTGGAGGAAGAAGGAAAAGGAGAAGAAGAACAACAACAACAACCAGAAGAAAAACAACAACCAGAAGAACAACAACAACCAGAAGAACAACAACAACCAGAAGAACAACAACAACCAGAAGAACAACAACCAGAAGAACAACAACCAGAAGAACAACAACAACCAGAAGAACAACAACCAGAAGAACAACAACAACCAGAAGAACAACAACAACCAGAAGAACAACAACAAACAGAAGAATAACAACCAGAAGAACAACAACAACCAGAAGAACCAGAAGAAGAACAAGAACAATGAAAAACAGCTGTTTATTTAAGTATGGTGAAATCTCCTTGGTTTCCACGGGAGCACTACTGCAAATGTAACACCAAAAATATAATATGCAACTAAACATTTGAAAAATGAAAATAATACTACAAATATTTATACAAAATATAAAATATATCAACCTTGTATTAGTTAAAAACTCTAATCTATGTGTACATTATGGATTCAGTAAACCAAAAAACCTCTTAACAAACTGAATTTTTGTATCACTATTAACTAATAAACTAAATAATTTTCTATTTGATGATAAAAATGCTAATCATAAAATGTCAATTGTTTAATAATAAAATAGTAACATTAAATAATAACTTTGACTATAACAATATAAAAGTAATAATGGAAACTTACCAGAAGCATCTTTTCTGATGGTGACAAATTCGACAACTCCATCGGATTCTTCACTTGTTACATCTAAAACCCAAAACTTTCTTCAAAGCTGGTATCATTTAGAAGGGATGGCTGTCTTTATGCTAGAGATGTTAAAGTCGTCTGAGATGTTAAAGTTGTCTTCAGACGATTTAAACGTCTCGTATAAAAACGGAAATAAGACAGACGCATTTAACGTCTGACGACTTTATCGTTTCTAGTTAAGAACGTCTAAAAGACGCACTTAACAGACAATTTTAACGTCCAGACGACTTTAACGTGCCCAGCATAAAAACAACCAATCAGTTGAAAACAAAGCAAAGTATGAAATGAATGGAAAAGAAATGTTGGGACAACTAATTGGTCAAATCACCAACACGTTGTCAACATTATAGCCAAGTGTTTGCTGACATCATTGTTAGCAATGTCGTTCATTTGAAACTGAAGGTAGCAAGTGGACAAAGATGATGAGATCTGATTTCAAAACATGAAATATTACTAAAAAATATAAAACTTTTTATTCTTAACATGTATTCAGTTTCTAAAAGGAACAATGTTCCTAAAACCATCTGTATCATCAGCGTAGTGTTATTAAGTTGACTGAGTTATTGTTTTTGTAAAATAATATCTGATCCTTACATTTAACATCTACTTGATAAAACAATTACCAAAGGTACAGTAGCTGTAGCTAATGAGGGCATTAAAATAAATAAACCAACATCAAATCCAAGTGATTCCTTAAAAGGCCAATTAACAAAGCATAGTTTATGAATAATTAACGTTTACCTGATCCAATACTTCTGGTTTCTGCAAGCAACTGTTCCTGAAAAAACAGGTAGCTCTAAATTAGCAAGGAAAATGGTTGCATAGCTTGATTGGGAATGGTTTCTGTCTTCGTAATGAACTAAAAGTGTTCTAGACCTGAAATCCTTTAAAATACTCATAGTCTTTGCAGTAGTAACTTTAATTCTAGTCTCAAAAGAACAGCACATCTTCATGTACTGTACATTACACTCTGGGCAAGATTGTTCAAAGTCGGGTTAAATATTACCCTATTAATCTAATGTTCTTTTTTTCAACCAAACAGAAACAGATTTGTGCTGTTACTTTGGGATTAAAATATGAATCATATAAATGTATTGCGATAGAAAAATATTGTTCCCCCTGTAGTAAGGGGCAGGGGGGGATAGCT
>JAOBAY020115341.1:0-16637 GCA_025331085.2 Zoanthus sociatus | reverse complement strand
TTTCCACACAATTATCAAACTCTCCATACTAAGTCTTTATTATATATCAAATAAGTAACAGTGAGTCTACACAGTACACGTGTATTACTTATTCATATATTCACAATAAAAGCTTGGGCTGCCTGTGGTATCACTAGTGGTCCCACGTTTCTACAAAGAGAATTATCTATGAATACTAATATGTTTACATATTAAAATGTATGTTATAGTACAGGGATTTAGTAATAATAAAAACTCATTCAAACGTATTGTTTTCAAAATGAATTCACATTTTTCTGATTCATTTTTATTTCTAGCAAGAAAGCAAAAATATAGGTATTATATGAACAAGGTTAAAATATTCATTCTTCTGGAATTGGTGCTTATTAAAACACTTTTTCTTTGACGTTTTTTCAAAACTTGTGACACCTTTAAAATACATCACCGCTGTTATTCAACTAATTTGCTTAAATACGATTGGCATAAACGAATTTGTGTTAGGTCAGTAAATAACAAACTCGTTTCAGATTAGAAAATATTTTGACAAACCTTTTTTAACCTCTATTATTGACCCTTTCAGAGTCAGTTTAATTGTTGAATTCTCCCAACTTGAGCCTATACTTTTCATCGAATAAGTTTAAGAGAATTAAAGACACAATTTGCCTCAGTCGCACGCGGCAAAACTCCCTAAAAGGACCATTGCAGTATTTTAAACAAGCAAAAGCAGGGTCGGCAATTTGAGGGTCAGAGGCTCGTATCACCCAGAACACAACACCAAGATCACTACCCTGTACTTTTCAACAAGCGCGTCGGTTCTTTCAAGTCTCAAGATAGAACGTTAGTCGTTATGAGGCTGAGCCTGCAGTTTGACGTCCTTATCCGAGAAAATGGGAAGGTCAAACCATTTGTAGATGTTAAAGCAAAAGGCAGCTTCATCTCAGTTATTATACGACCCTGAGTGTCGGCCCGGTAGAAAGCACCTTATAAATCGAGTATAAATATATCTAAGATCTTAAGATTAATCAATCTCGTTTGATACTTTTCTGTGGTTGCTGCAACTACATTTACAAACCTTAAAGTAAAAATGCCAAATTTGTTACATTTCACCTTTAAATGTTGGTCTAGCCAATGCATTTGTCACTCTGGTTCTTTTTACCTCTTGAAGAGTTACATTAACATAATTTTCACCACCATCACCATCATTAGCATCAGTAATCATCTTCTTATCATCAACATAATCTTCCATCATCATTATCAATCATTATCTCCATCACCGTTATTATCAATCATCATCTGCAATCCCTAAATACCATCAGTCATTATCACCATCTTCCTATCACCAACACCATTCATCTTCCATCACTGTCTTCCTGTCACCATCATTATTAATCAACATCTTCCTATTAATATCTCTATATCAATATCTTCCATCATTACGATCTTCCTGCAGCTCAGAGGCCTACTGATTTAAAACCTTTTTAAGACTTTTTAATACGGAAGGTAAAAACATTTAAGACCAATTTTTCAATAAAAAAAATTAGAAAAAGAAACCCTTAAAGAAATAATGCTAATTAAGACTTTCCATGGTCAACAAGACTGCACCTTAAAAAATCTATATACAGTCAATGCAATGGTGGTGAAACCGTGAAAGAAGCGAACATCCCGTTGACTGCAAGAAAAAACACTTTCATTCGCATTTCATCTATAATGCCTCAAAAAGAAATTCTAGCAAACTTAAGACCTTTTGAAAGCCTTAAATTTGCAAAAAAAAAACAAATAAAATACCCGCAGCATCCTGCTGCTATCACCTTCACTATCATTTTCAATCATAACCTTCAATCACCATTCTCTTCGCCAATCATCAACCACGATTCATTATCATTACCATTACATATAAAAATAAAGAGAAGGATAGACTTGAAGCCGAAAACCTGACTACTGTAAAATTTCATTTATACAATAACCGGCAGATTAAGTTTTTTGCCGAGCACCCGGATCTTTGAGTTCACTAAATCCCAGTCCATGTAACAACCTTGCAAAAATCTGCCTCCACCTTCGGTGATAGTATATGCAGTTCTGCCATGAAGTACTCGGCTGTTATTAAACGTGATCATCTCACCAGGACTCATTTTGTAGACAACTCTATTGGATGGGTCGCGACACATTTTGCCCAACGTGATATAAGCTTCATAAACTTTCTGAACCAACTCTGGAGGAACTGTGAGATGATAGTCTCGCACGTGGTTGTTATACGAGAAACGTACCAGCCATCCCTGATAGTCCAGTCTGGAAGGTATAAAAACATCAACTGCTCCTTAAAAATGATTTCCACTCGGACGTACAACTACCTTATTTTCTGCACTATAACCCGCGAACAGGCGACTATCTGTTAAATAATTTTAGCTTGAATCAGATAGGGTACCATTAATTTTATCTGTGAATGATTCTCAAGTTGATCTGTGTCTGTGAATAATTACTTGTAGCATTTACAACAAAAATGTTTCTGTATCTAAATCTTGTTTATTCGAGTTTGCATCCTATTTTCTGCTGCCTACCGATACCAATTAAATTGCCCTTATAATTTGAAAACAAGCAAATAATGCTGAGCTAATGTTCATTGATTTCGATTTTTTTGTCATGCAAATTGTGACGCATGTGTAGCCCGTGGTTTTATGAATTGTTGTGGTTATTAGCTGAACATTTTGTGATATTTTTACTACTAATGTTTTTATTACAAACTGATGTGTTAACATTGTAATAGGCCATTTCCGAGTTTCCTTGTGCCTCTGTTTGAAAGCGAGTCTAAGTGCGAAGCCATTCTTATGAAAATGACTTTGATTTGCATGAAAATGAAACTGAATGCAGAACTCACTTTCATATGAAAGGTTTCGCACTGAGACTCGTTTTGAAACCGAGACACATGCAAGAGAACTCGGAAATGGCCTATTAAAAGTTTTATCAGTTTAATAGTTAGTATTAAGAAAATGTTGTCATTTACACATTATCAGAACGTTTGAACCTGTGAAAACTATGAAAGTGTGACGCATTTGAAATAAAAAAATTGATGTAATAATGTCTTCATTGAAGTTTTAAAAAAGGAGTGAATAAACAAATATTTTTAGCATTGCTTTGTCAATAGCATAATTGCCAGCAAGGCAGCAAGGCTGGCGAGGCGGCGGCAGCATCAAAGAGCAAGGTTGAGGCAGACGGAAAAATTCTCTAAGCCGTCCCTATCAAAAACATTATCCCACCTAGTTCAAATCACAATGTATGACAACGAATAAACTGCCCAGCCGAACTTGAGTGTAAGCAATATGTGAAATATCGAAATATCTCGGTCTCCTGATAGACAGCTCCATAACTTGGAAATTCACATTGATCTGATGGCACTAAAAATAAGTAAAACGGTAGGGTTACTGGCTAAACTTAAGCACTCTGTGCCACGTAATACCCTATTAAACATTTATGAATCCCTGATCCTTCCAGTTTGGGGACTAGCATGTAAGTAAGTGCTACATAAGTAAAATATTAAGCCTCCAAAAACGGGCCCTTCGGTTTATTTGCTTTTTCCAATTAATGAAACATGCCGTTCTACTTTTCGTCGAGGCCGACTTCCTACCTTTGACCTTTCTTCATTATCAAGCCGTCTGTTGTGGGATGCATAACGACTGATTCAAAATATAATTGCTCCTAAAAATATTTTAGACCTATTTACCCACACCGGTAGCATCCATACTTACCGCACGCGATCATCTACATCAAATGCATTTCACATTAAACAATCTCGGCTGGAAAAACAGAACAATGCTTTCTCACGTCTGGGTGCAAAAGTTTTGAATGGGATTCCAGTGTCTGTGAGAAATCTCAAAAAAAGAAAAAAAAAACTTTAAACGAAAACGCTCTTCGACACTAATGAATATCTTAAAAGAATCCAATGGTTACCTCGATTTTCAAGAAAGTGTTCAACATATCCAAAGCTACCAAATATTTTAACTTGTATTGCTGCCACCTGTAATTGTTCTTTCTCTTTTGTTTCGAATTTAACGATTTAAGAACATAATTGTCATGATATATGGCTGATTCGCCTCGATTAATTTCACTATTTGCGGATCAGCCGGAGTATCATGTACATTAATAAAATATAATAGAAATTTGATTGAATTGATTGGTCTCTGGATGGAAGCCAAAAGCTTTGATAAAAACTTTTAATAATCTGCTGGTGTTTAAGAATAATTTCATTTTATTTTCAATTTTGATTAGTTTACGAAGTCATTGTGTTGATGATTGAAAAGTTCAAATCTCTTACAATTTAGTACTGTAAAGTTTCGTTATCTTACTTCTTATCGTTAAGTGGTCCAGAATATCGTCTTTAGTTTCATACTCCAAATTTACTATGATTTAAAACTGAAACTCAAAGTTTGATGGTTGAGAAGTCCAAACGTTTTACAGTTTAGTAGCACAAAGCGTCCATGGTTTTCTAGTTAAAACTTTTTATCATTCAGTAAATTAAATTTCTTAGATTTTAGTGGTCTAAAATGTTTATAGAATAGTAGTCCAAAGGTCTTATAGTTTAGAAACTTAAAGTTGATGGTTGAGAATTCCAAAAGTTTTACCGTTGAGTAGTACAAAGTTTCTAAGGTTTACCAGTTAAAACTTTTTATCATTTAGTAAATTAAATTTCTTAGATTTAAGTGGTCTAAAATGTTTATAGTTTAGTAGTCCAAAAGTCCTCTATAGTTTATAAACTTAAACGGTTTGGTGGTTGAGAAGTGCAGAAGTCTTACAGCTTACAAGTACAAACTCTTGATGGTTTAGTAATTCAAAATTTTAAATGTTTAGTGGTCTAAACTTCGCAATTCTAAGTGGTCCAAAATATCTGCAGTTCAACCTTTTTATAATTCAGAAATTCAATGTTTTGATGATTGAGAAGTGTAAAACACAGTAGAGTAGTACAAAATTTGGATGGTTTAATAGTTCAAATTTGTTATCGTTTAGTCCTCTAAATTTCCTTTTTTTAAGAGGTCTAAAATATATAGTTTAGTTTATAAATTCAAAGTTTGGATGACTGAAAAATGGAAAACACTTACAGTTTAGTAGTACTGGTTTAGTAGTTCAAATTTGTTATCGTTTAGTGGTCGAATGAGCCTAATTTTAATTGGTGTAAAGGACTATAGTTTGGTAATCAAAGGTTTCTATAGTTTAGCTGTTCCTATACAGGTTAGAAATTCAAAGTTTTGGTAGTTTAGTTGTTTAAAGTTCCTGTAGTTTACTATAGAGGTCAAACGTTTATAAGTTGAAGTGTGCGAGGTTGGAGGATTTAGTTGTCCAAAGTTCTTAAGTTTTACTCCAAAGTTCCAATGTTTTTTCCAGCTGAACTTCATTTGTAACTTGTCACAAGCTATCCGATGTTTCAGCAGCATCATTTCTAAAAATTGTTGCAGAGCTTTCGATAGTTTCAGTGTCAGTTTTGCTGTAGTCGTTCTTGTACTTTTTACCGTAACGAAATAGGACAAATCCCAACACCAAGGTCAAACTGTTCCATAAACATACCACGTAGTTACTGTGCATATGAAAACCTGAGAGTAAAATACGCGACATCAAGTTTTGGCAATAACAAGTCAAAAAGCTAAAACATACATTTTCACACTTTTTTGAGATGGCTTTCCTAAGACATGATGTTATTTTTAAGGTTAAATTAATGGAAATGTTAAAGTTCTTGGATGTAATTGTATATTAATTGTATATGTATATGGATGTAAATATGGAACAGGATGAAAACGTTGATATGTAGAAGAAGATAAAAAATAGATTTGTATGTCAAAGCGGATGTAAAGTTGGATGAACAAATGGATGTAGATATAGAACTGTATGTCAAAGTGGATGAAAAAGTGAATCAACAAATGGATGTAATGTAGATATGGAATTGTATGTCAAAGCGGATGAAAAGTTGGATGAACAAATGGATATATTAGATATAGAATTGTATGTCAAAGTGGATGTAAAGTTGGATGAACAAATGGATATATTAGATATAGAATTGTATGTCAAAGCGGATGAAAAGTTGGATGAACAAATGGATATATTAGATATAGAATTGTATGTCAAAATGGATGTGAAGTTGGATGAACAAATGGATATATTAGATATAGAATTGTATGTCAAAGTAAATGTGGATGAACTTTCTACACCCTAGTTGTAATAATTCACATAATATATGCATTTAACATAAATATCACCATTGGGACATAGCATTATACATCCACTTTCACACCTACAACTAAATGTATGCACCTTTTTTGCATCCACACTTCATATCTACATCTACACATTTTGCATTCAGTTTATACATCCAATTCGACATATCTGTATATCTACATCTAGTTCTCCATTCATCTTTATTTTAACATACAAACAATTGTATACCTCCCTATATCATTGGGGCGTAGCTTTTAACATCCGCTTCTAAACATTATTATTTATTGCAATGGTCTCTCATGCATGGGATACCGTGAAATATGCCACGCGTCACTTATATTTTCCGTATTCATACAAGCCTTTAGGCTAGTGAGTATATGAATAAAATACAAGTGACAAGTGGCATTTCCACGGTTTCCCATGAGAAACCATTGCATAACTAATTTATCCCATGCCTTAAAAAATACAACCAACTAATTTATCCCCGCATGGAGAACGAAGAACTGGCTGTACTACATATAGATATAATAATGATTTGTGGATAAAGAAGGAGGAGAAGTGAATGTTGAATGCCATGCCCTATAATAGTAAAACTTATGTTACATCCACAAGATTTCATGTGAATTTCAAAAAAGAAATCTTACCCGCCTTTCAATATCTTTATTACAACAAATTCATTTAAGGAAACAACAATTGTAATATTTCTATTTTTTCAACAAGCTTGTGCGTGTATGATTTTAGAAATGTTTCATTCCTATCCTATTATAGAAAAAGAGCAGGGTCAAGCGAATTATAATTCTGTATGACGCATACAGTGTTTGATCTTTTTGAATACACTCTTTTTTTTATATAAGAACGTCGAATTTTTTGACTGAGGCTAAATGTTCTCATATATTTTTGGGATATCAGACTCAATGTTCTTAATTATGTTCTTAAAATATCTTTACTAATTTTAGACAATATAAATAATACATGTACCGTATGTGGTACATTTGTGTTTACATTGATTGGTATATGTACTTTGTACTGTTTTGATAAAACTGTAATGAATTTCTTGCCAGTTTGAGTTTGTCTCAGAGATATACCTGTAAGAACTGCGATTTGGTAAATGAAAAACATATGATGTAAAATTGTTATCTGCGAACTTTAGTCGAGGCCCACCGAAAAACAAAATTTTCAATAACACTGTATGAATTATTTGAAACAGGTTATCATCATGAATAAATATTCTTCAAACTTTCTTATCCTCAGCATGTTGTTAATATGTTCTTAAATTTTTGGCAATTTTCAGCCTCATTTTTTTATAAAAAGGTTCTTATTAAAAATGAAAAGAGTGTACTGCAAATGCTGCGTTGACAGCTTTCACAGGATTTTGACAAGCATGTGCGTGTATGATTCATGCCGTGCAAATTGAGATGGTTTATTCCTCTTAGAAAAAAGCAGCGTGGTTGAAAATTGTTTTTAACATAGTTTTGCTTCTTATGAAATATTGTTAATGCTGCTCTGACGGTTTTCGCTTTACGCACAAAACTGAAAATTATCATGATAAAATCCAGTTTTAATTTATTTGATAGTTTCTTAATCGTGTGATTTTATAGATAATGTTTATTTTTGTCGGGCACTAAAAGCTTACTTTCAATACCCGACACATCTAAAAAATAAATTCTTTTTTATCGATGCTATTGTTCTGGTGTTGCCACTAAGTATCATAAAATAGGTATAATTTGCCGAACTGAAATGGGTAAAAAGTGTTTTTAATTGTTCTTTTTTTATTTTGTTTTTCGGGTGGAGCCATCAACAACTAAAGAATTCATTTGCAAAATTTTTTAACCGATATTTATCATTGACCTAAGTCTTGCAAAGCGCGTCATCAATGGCGATGTTTACTTTCGGTCGGAACAAAACAAGTTTATAATTTCTAAATTTAATGATTATATAACATGAATATAAAATATGTATTCATCAAAAGTTTTAATGAAAAACTTATCAGATATTTGAAAAATATTGAAAAGAAATATACAACATTTAAAAAATTTATTGTAAAATGTTATTTACGCCGGTTTAATGAAACATTTTCGAGAAGTCATAAAGCAAAGACATCTTTTTTTCGTTTGGTAATTTTAAGTCATCCGTACCTTTCTCTTTGTGTTGTTTTCCAAGTATAACATAGACGATGAAACCAAGTAAGCCAGCAACAAACCCGATAGCACCAACAACTGTGATGACATAGAAATGCCACGACGTTAACTTTTGTCTTTCTACGTCACGAAGTATGAAGATATGAAGAGACAAGATAAAAATCGCTAAAACCGCGGACAAAACCGACCACACAACTGCGTGTATGTTCCCAAACACTCCAAACACAATAGTTCCAGAAAAAGCAAAAATCATCCAAAATGCTGCAAAAAGTATTCTCGGAGTGGTACGGCTATTGTTAATAGTACATTTCTGACATTTGACCCAGCTCGCTCCATTAGAGAGAGAACTCCAAACTCCCATACTGTCTTAAACGTCTTTTATGACTGTTAGTGTGATGTATCATCAATATGCACCTGCCTTCGTCTTAGTTAATGTTTCACCAAGTTATTTACATATTTTTTTAATCATGACTCAAATGCAATGGTGAATATTAGTTTTACTAGCAAATGAGAAAAATTGCAAGCTTCTGTTATTGGAAACATTTACCAATAATAGGATCTGAGGACAGAATTTGTAACTTAGATTAAAACATACAAGTACTGACGAGTTAGGTTGTTTCAGAACCACGGACAGTGCAAAATTTATATGAAGCAGCGTTACATTATAATTCCAAATTTGCTGGAAATTCGTATATTCAAATGTTAACAGAAAATGATTAGCGTTTCTTTGAAACGAATCGACTTAAAGATAGATATAGCTTTTTATGTGTATTGCACTATAAACTTGTTTTCAAGTTTCAGCTAAGACGTATTTGTTTTTGTACTGGAGTTATTAAAGGCTTAGAATTAGTTTGGAGTGAATTTGGAGTCCATTGGCGTTTGCTTTAATAGACTTCGTTTTTAATCAAGCGGTCACATACTGTATGTTAGAGGATGAATGTTTTCTTTATTGTTTGGCACCTCGGTTCTTGCAAAATCAAAACATCAAATCAGAACTTCATACACGCTTTTTACATAAGAACCAGCATATATAAATTTTGCCAAAGATTTTTGTTCTTCATTTTTTGTCTGATTTAGCCTCAATGTCTTCTTTTATAAAATTTGTCCTTTTTGTTCACGAGCGGTTTGAAAAGGTGAGAAATCAAAGCAGAAAAACAAGGCATTGAAAACAATGCTGACCTCGGTACATTTACCCATAAAATTACTGACCACTGTGAAAACATGTGTCATTTAGGACAATAGTGGATATAATAACCTATTTAAATTTTTCAGTTAGAGATGAATTAGTCTATTCACTATTGAGTCAATTTCATCATCAGAAACGCGGTAAATCGATCTTTCTTGGCAAAATCTCCTGTACTACGAGCACTAAGACCACGAAACATGCGGATAGCGGTAATAGTGACTAATTTCCTGATGGCGAAACAAACACTTTTCAGGTCGTTACTACTTAGGCAAATTTGAAATAGTTATGTTTGTTTGTTTTTTGTTTTTTTATTTTACATTTCGAAGTGTTTTCGTCATTCTTGTTTTTTGCTCATTTTTGGCTTTGTTACTAATATTATGTTTTTAGCATTTGTGTGAAAGCTCCAAAACGGGAAACATGATAGACTAGAGCCTAACTGGAAAACCTTACGGTTAACTTAAGGCCTGTGTACACTACACGAAAAAGATGGAACGGATCGCATAAAGGTGGAACAGATACAATAGATATGCTCGTATAAACGAGCAACTGTATGCGGTGCCTTTTGGCAACGGGTCGGATAACCTTGGTTCCATACCCGTTCTTTTTTCCCTCGTTGTGCAGCGTAAACGCTGCAAACTCCTTTGGGTACCGTACCTCCTTCAGTTTTCTGGGCCAGCTATGGTCTCGGTACAGCGGTTTACTTTACAACGCACACTCGTCGCTCCTAATTGCTTCGCAGCAAAATGAAGGAAACGAGCGGGACAAAGAAGAAAGCGGCAAATGCGAAAGGAAAGAAACCTCCGATTACGGAGGAAAAAAAACATATTGAAAGAAGAGGAAACAAAACTATTCAACATGCTTTAGAGAAAGCTAAATCCCTAAACCGGATAAGGACGCAATTTAAAGAGACGTGAAAAATCAGCTCGAGGAGAAAAAGTTATCTTAGATATTTCAAAGTCATTACTGAAACAAATGACATTTTCATCCGTTTTGATTTTTACCTCCTTCAAGCTCTAGTGATGGTGTACAGGATATAGTTCGCAAACGACATTTCTTTGCGCAAAAACAAAAAAGCAGTACGCCACCAAGTTGTCCATCATGAATCTTACGAGCATGCGCACAATGGCGAAAATTTATTTTGTCACAAAACAATATGGTTGGCTTAAGCAGTACCGGACCCTCAAAAAGAAAGCGTGTAAACAGTACCGTATCAGTTCCAGATCATGTTGATTACGGACACCGCTTTTATCTGATACGTTCTCAATGTGTAAATGGTCGAATTTTTAAGGTACCGGTACTGTTTTTATTTGATTCGTTGGTTCAATTTTACTTGTGAAAGAGCATGGAGGCTCTAGGCTTTTTCTAGTTTTATTCCTATATTTATGTAATAAATAATAGTTAATATATAAAATGTTGTAAGATTTTTAAGTAAATTTTTCAATGTAAACTTATAAAGAAAGAAAATGCAAATAAAATTTATTGTACTGTATTTTATCTCATGCCTTAAAAAATACAACCAATTAGAGGCCTGGAAAGCCGTTGCATATTTTGCGGTATCCAATGGGTAGTATCCAACGACTGCAACGAGTGGTAATCCACTCAGCTTTCCCGCCATTACTTGCGAAAGACTATTGAAATGGCGCCAAAGTTGTTGGTCAACGTTGTGAGAGCTTAAAACGTCAGCACAAACTGCTGTTTTAGTTCTTCGTTCGCACAAAAGCTCGTGTGAATACGGAAAATACTAGTGACGCTTGGCTCATTCCACGGTATTCCACTCGAACCCATTGCATAACTACTATATATTTATGTGAACCACTTCGTGCAATCAAGTCCATTAAAAAATTAAAAAATTTCTATTGGCTATTTCAAAATAGGACGCCATTTTGAACTTGTGCTCTCTAAGATTAGGCTGCGCTTTTTATATATCACGTGTTTGTATTTGATCCAATCATAATAATTTTTCACTTAGTGTGGCAGGAAATAACAATAGAGGAAATGCGAAAGGAGAATCAAACATTTTTGGTCCTTGACGCAGTCGAGGAGCAAATAATTATACATCTCAAAAATTCAGACACATCGTATATTAAAAAACGAAAAGCTGCAAATAAAATTAAAATGCAAAAAAATAAAAATAAAAAAATAAAATAGGGAAAAAAAAGAAAAAAAAACCCACTGAAGTAATAAAAATATAGTGGAAGTCAGAATATATTAGAATGGGAGTTTATTTTATCTTAAAAAGCAGAACGCACAAGTCCGAATCGAAAAATTAAAAATGCATAATTCAGAATCCAAAAGAGAAATAATTGAAAACTGGAAAACGAAATTTGAAAAGGGAGTAGGAAAGCGGCGTTAAGCAAAAACAATAAATCGCCTTACTGATGTGAAAAACCTGAAAATGATCACTAAATTTCTGTTTGGCCGCAAAGGTGCACTAATCCTGCCGCTACATCACAAATCATATCCACATTCTTAAAAATTCTCTTGGATTAAAATATGTTTTTTAATTTTTTCTGCTTTATTGTGTCATTTGTAAATTTGTAGTTTAAAATTTTTTGTTTCTGAAAGTCGTAATCAAATATCTAAAACCTGAGGGATTTTCCATTTTCCGAAAACGGATATTTGATTTCGTTCAAAAATTCTGAATGCTAATTGGCAGATCTTAAGCTATTTTGATTGATTTAGGCTGAAGTCTTTGCAAGCTTTTAAGTTTTTTAAAAAACTGTCAATTTGTAGTCAAAACCTATACTATAAGTATAACATAAAAAAAAACATGGATACCCCTGAAGGCTGAACTCTGAAGTATGCTTGCATGCTTAATTTTTTGGTTAAGGCGATTTGATAAAAATTATATACATCGAAACTACAATATCCCAAAAAGTATCAGGCACTTACTTTAGTCACCACGACTCGAGCTTTTAGTGTTAAATATTCTTTACAAAACTGATGATGCTTTAAGTAGTACAGCTATCAAATTCCTAAACCATGGCATAAATATCGACATTTGATAATTTAAAGTTTTCGAAGGTAAGCGACAAATAGATACATGAATTAGTTTTGAATTTCAAAAGATATCTTCAGATTTACATTTTTAGATCAAAGGATTAGTGTAATAATTATCTAATATTTCAATGATTTTCAGAGGTGTTATGTTATGTCATGCGTTAAATATTTGGAGAGCGTCAAAAGGATGTAATTAGCAATTCAATTTAAGCTACTTAGCGGACGTGTTTACTTCGTTCTTATGCCATTTTTTCTACACGAAATGCCATAAAATGGCGACAGATTGCGAAGCGATGTGGTAAAGGAAAATAACTCCAAAACGCAGCTTGACTTGTAATCTTCCGACTTTGATTGTGGTTTGGATATTTTGAAAGGCCATGACAGTTATTTCTAGTTAAAGGAGATGAATAATTATGACAGACATGGAGGTTAAAATTACAAAAAGAGAAGAGGAAGCAGAATTGTCGAGTCGAGTGTTTGAAAGGCTGTTCCGCCTTAATAGCTTTACAGAGAAGTTTGCTCAACTTACGAAAAAGACGAAAACAACTTTCGTTCTCATCACAGATGTTGCTTCTACAGTTCTTAGCACATTGCTGTGGGTTATATTAAGACCATTCCGGGTGACGGCGGACCTCGTAAAATTTCTGTTCTATTGTTGTGAGTTTGTTTACAAAGTGATAGTCAATTACAGGCTTTTAACTCTTTCTGTGTATCAGTGGTTTAAAGACCACTTTGAAAAACTCATTTTGGAACAGATCTTTCGCTTTAACAAGTCGCTGAAACATAAAAGAAACCTCATCCGTCAATCCGTGGAGCATCGGCTGGCAGAGGTCAAAATATATGCTCGAGGAACCTTTAAAATTTCACAACGAGCTTTGCTACTGATATCCGAACGTACTCCCGGTGGTGTTTGGACTATTAGCGTGGTTTTAACAGTGCTGGTGATATGGTCTGTCGTGAAGTTAATCACTTGTGCTAAAACAATCGCTTCAATCCTGAATATTTTAGTAAACGTGTTTTTATTCGTCATACAGCCAGCTGTCGGCACATGCCATGAGTTTGCCAATGTTGCTCTTGTAATTTTTCAACTGACGTTCAAAATTATTCATTATGTGCTGGGGATTTTAGGATCCGTACTTGGATTGATTTACGCCTTCCTCGTCAATGTTTTATGCTGGCACTTGCAAATATTACAAAAAATATCTCAACTGGAAGTTATTCAATTTATTTGGAGGAACATTAAATTAGCAACTGCCAAGTCTTTTCAAGTAATTCTAGCAACATTTCTTCCATTTATTTTAGAAGCATTTTTAACAGTGACCACTTTGCTAATGGAGGGCTCTTTGAAAGCTTTCTACATCATACAAGTTTTATATGATAAATTCTTTGTTGTGGTAGTTGAAGAAAGCAAAGACAAAGGTTTAATTACTCCTTTCACGGTAACTATCTGGATTTTACTTCTTACAGCGTTAGTATTTGCGTACAGAACGCGAAATCGTTTCCCAGATATAACGAACTTGGAAGTTGAAGACGAAATCGCCTCAAGACATGAGGGTACTGCTTCAGAAACCGAAAGCACATGGCGCAAAAATTTAAAAAATAATTACAGTTTTAAAAACCAAAGCGTTTTGAATAGAAGATACAGCTGCCCTGAAAAAGATATGCACGTTGCTCACGAAACAAAAAACAAATGCCGGACGAACACGCCTCAAGGTAAGACAACTAACATTCGACAGCTCTTTCGTTGTAGCTGTGGTTACACTAATACACTAGGCTTTTTTCCCCGTGCTGTGGGTAAAAATGAAGATTTAACTCATAGGAATTCGTTTTATAGGTGTATGAACCAATAATTTCCTAGTAAAATTGCTCACGGGGAGTTTCTAGGAAACATCAAATAGAACAAAAAAAATTGAAAAGAATAAAGTTCCCTTGAAAGTTTCCGAAAAAAAAACGTTGGGTTATGGTTAAATATGGAAGCCGAGATCAGCTCAGGCAATCACAAGCAGAACTTGATAAAACTTAGAAGCCGTCCGCTAAATTTATTGTCAATTTCAGCCTTATACATATTACCTCGTACAATTTGTTCACGTTCGACCCTCAGTGTCTGGCTAAATTAAACCAAACTCAAACAAATTAAATGCGACCCAAGCTGATTCTCAGTGGGAAGTTACCTAGTGTAGCCAAAGCCATTGTTTTCTTGTAAATGTGCACAGCAATTACAGCTTGATCTCTTGAATGAGTTAGGGAATCCACAAACTGATGTAAAAGTTATTCAAGGCCCGTTCACGCTAGAGATGCGGAAGACAGACGCAGAAGCTCGACGCAGGCGCAAGAGCTAAAAAATGTTAGTGTGAATATAAACAGAACAGAAGCATACCCAAACGTAAGAAATTGCGCAGTGCCTTGCGCCTGTCTCTGGACTTATTGCTCAATTTCTTAGTGTGAATGGAGCCTAAGCAAGCGCAAACACTAACGCAAGGCGTATCTTTTCCTTGCGTCATTTGCCTCACCTGTTTTCATACATGTGAATGGAATTGCGTTTGCGCTTCCGCTTTCGTATTCCGTCGTATTCGGGTGAACAGGCCTTTAGGTTCCACATACTACAAAATTAAAATGTATCTAGATACACTTTTTTTTTATTAAGAACCAGTAACATTTTGCTCAGGCTCAATGTTCTTATTTTTTTCAACAATTTGAGGCTCAAAATGTTCTTATTTTGTTCTTAACTGCAATATATTTTTTTTTATGGTATTACCTGTTTGAGAAGTTTTGGCCAGAACATTCTGTTTTTGATTGTAATACTGCAATTGCAATCCATTTACAATTTCGAAATACATGTAGTTGTTACAGTTGGAGTATACTTGTATTAAAATAATAAGTAACGGAATGTATTTAATGTGTGATGCTCTCTGTGATGACTGCTTGCCACGCTCATTTTGCTATTTTTTCTTTTTAGCTCATTTTGCTATTCTTCCTTTTTTTAATTTTGTTTAATTTTTAAATTTTCATTTCAGCCTCAAATTGTTCTTAATTTGTTCTTATTTTTCGGGAAATTCGAGCCTCACTGTTCTTGTTAAGTATGTTCTTAATAAAAAAAGAGTGTAAATACAACTATTGGTTTTGGAATCTTTTAGGAAGGATATTTTAACATAGTGCTCTTAAAAAATTTGGACTTACTATACCTGAAGGAGGCTCTAAATTTGTTGAAATTTAAAACCGAGTGCTTTCGTCTTTAAAATTAGCTATAAGGGTTCCATTCTCGATTTCAAAAAATTATACTATATAAAAAATATAAAAGTTTTAAAGCTGGTCCCAGCGTTTCTGTTGTGAGAAATTAATGGCATAAAATATTTAAAGAGAAAGTATATAAAATTGATGATAAGAAACGAAAAACGTGCAAAAAGATAACAACAACAATACATATAAATGTTTTAGGTTTTATGTCAAGATACACATGGATTCAATGTTAGTCTTACTTTTGTATTTTGTAGATTGCTTTAAGTTTATGTAATGGAATAAGTTCAATATAGAATTAATTTGCTCGAATGTGTTTAAAAATTGCGTGAGCCCATTAGGACGGTGGCAATATGAGGTTTTATAAAGACATAAGTGCAAATTAATTCCATATTGAACGAATCAACGGTTTGATTACATCATGTTACTCACACATTATGGTCGATTGTGTGGCTATCCATCCCCCTTTTTGGAGCTAGAAAATAAAGAAAATAGAATATCCTCATATAAAATGGTGTCTAAAATGATACAGGCGCCAGGAGAATGTCAAAAGTCAAAGCCGTAAACTAAAATGATTAGTTGCTGAGGTTCGGCAGGTGTCATGGTATCAATGATTAGTTGTATTTAATAATAAAACGTCATCACAGCAGTTTTTGGGTGTATTTACGAATCTGAACAGACATAACAAGAAAACTGCTAAAAAAAGATTAAATCACTTGCTCGAAATGGCGTTATAATCTGACAATAAATTTGAATTTCCCTTTGTTTGTAGCTTATAGAAACGTAAGATAACCATTTGTAAATAAAACAAAGTTTTCGTGCATTTAATTTTAATGTTTTACTTTTTAAATTAAGACATTTACTTGGTGAGCTGATACCTTGAATTTATAGATACAGCTTGCTAG
>JAOBAY020115340.1:0-27078 GCA_025331085.2 Zoanthus sociatus | reverse complement strand
CCGGGATCGAACCTCGAATCTCTTGCATCTAAAGCTGATGTGCTAACCACTAGGCTATGCTGAGCTTAGCCCAAACTGCGCATGCGTTTGTAAAAGTTCGACCCCAAAAAAAAATAGTAAAAAAAAGACACGGAGCCAAATTCTTGACTCCTTGCCTACCGGCACGAGTAATAAAACATGTTCCTTGTGCCTTTATAGCCCAAGGAAAACCTTGGCAAAGTTTGTAAGAAATCTTGAGCAGGTGAAAACCCTCCAGTGCATCTCATGTTGCAAATTATCCCAATTTTCAATTTTCCCCAGGCTAAGAGGGTATGGAGAGCATCTTTTATTTTTTAAGTGAACTTGAATGTTGAGCTGCTAATCTAGCAGACTTAACCATTGAGCTCTGCTATTGTTTCATGTTAACTAACTCTCTTACTGATGATAACTGAAATGTTTTACCTTGTATAACACAGCATTATGGTTTACAAATGTCTGCAGTACACAGGGTACAATGATGTCTTTCAGTCCTTCTTCATTGAAAATAACTGCCATCTAGTAAACAAATTGAAGAAATAACCTGAATAACACTCTAACCCTTTCAGCTCAAAATACCAATAATTTTGTTTTGCTGCTGCATGCTCTCTCTATTTTTTTAAAGTTAATAATTTTGTATTATACACTTAAAGAAAACTTAGTGCAATCACGCCTTGTTTCTCATTGACATAGCATGGACTATTTTGCATCTTATGTAAAGAGAACAGAAAAACTGATAGACTGCCATGCCTAAAGCAAACTGAAAAAGATTAAAAGTGTTCTGTAAATAATATTAGTTATGTAATTTTAGTGTATGCTATCTGTAGAAGAATAAAAGGGTGCCTATTCTTTATGAAGCTAAAAGCTGAATCCTTTACGAGCCAAGTGGCCCATGGAGTTGGTGTTATCTCCGGTTTCTGTAGTGTTAAGCATATTCACGAGTCTTGATTTCCCATGGATGGGACACTAATCCATCGCAGGTTAGCTCCCAGCACATGCTGTTATTCATTTATCTACCCTGGACAGATAGAAAGCTGAGTTAGATTAGGCAGAAAAGAAGGTCACACAAATATTTGAATCCCAGCAAATCCAAGCATCAAACCGGGATCCTTGTGGCTAGAAGGCAGAGATCTTACCAACTACACCATGGGAGCAGTGATAGTATACCAGCCCCAATCTGGCAGGTTATTCTGAAGTGTGTAGCGAAAGAAACAAAGTTTGTTACATATAGCACTGGAAAATATAACTTGTATCCTCGCGCAACCATGTAATATTTCTATTTATTATGTAGATGAGTGTTTTACACTATAAAATATACCACTCGTAGATTTCATATCAAACTACATCCGGATACGAGTGACAATGATATTTTCCATATCCTCACTAGTGAAGATATCGCTGACGTTATTCCTTTGTTTTCCCGTCTTTTACGTTTAGTTTTTACCATTTTCAAAACACTCACATATAAATTATATGTAATAAAAAGAAATTACTTGTTGGCTTGAACATATGAAGTTTTTCTTCTCGTGGAAAAACTATTTCACTCATTCGGAGTGCTCACTCATGAAATACTTTTACCACTCGAAGATAAACTTCACGTTATAAAAGCCAACGTGTAATATCCTCTATTTCCGAGCGGGAATTTTTAAGAAAGAATGCACTTGAACCTTTGATCCAGTTTTACTCAACACTAAATGAGTGTATTTAAAATATGAGACTTTGAATATTAATTTCTATACGATTTTAATAAAACCGAACCGGATATGCTTTTTTTGTAAGAAAATTGTTATTGGTCCGGATCTTCACAATGCTTCAACTCATTATGCCTCATTTCAATTATACAGAATATGTTTTGTTAACTGCAGTGCTACGGTGCCAGAATTTACAGTGCTTCGGCTCAATGCCTCATTTCCTTAATGCAGAATATGTATAACTGCAGTACCACAGTGCCAGGTTTATAGAGTATCTAAAAAAGTATCGGGGTATTCTTAAGTCTAGTCGAGTGTTTACTACTAAGGTATTACTTTTTAGAGATATAAAAAAATAGTTTGTATAAATATTTCAAAGAAAATAACTTTGACTTCAAAATAAATGAAACTTAGAAAAATAACTAGCGGTAAACTAGTTTGAGCTGCGTCTGTGTTTCTAAAGAAACAATTTAGTAATAAAAATGTAAATTTTACACCGTATTCTCTCTTGTAAAATTTACATTTTTATTACTAAATGAAACTTAGCTTGTCCTACATGAAAATATTTAACTTTATATTTTACATTTCAAATTGTATAAATACTGTTAATTTGTAAATGATGTTTGAAATGACTGTCAGGGTTAAGGTGCACGCAAAAGGTTAGGTGGTGAAAGGATTAAGTTTCAATCTGTGTGGAGACTGTATTTAAAAGTTTTTTTCTCATGTTGCGCTGATTTTCCCAGAAATTCTAGTTTGAATGTACGTGTTTAGGGTCATTTGGGGTCGTTGCGTGTGGGTGCTTGTCAGTGGTAAACAAAGGTAAGTGTGACATAGGTTATGGGGAAGCAAGCATGTGTTTGAGCTGCTTTTGTTATCACTAGCTTGCTTACACAGTGGGAAAGTTAAAAAGTTTAAGTTGTGTGTGATGTCTGGTTTTAAAGTTGAACCTGTTCTATTCGCTTTCGCCACAAAAGATCTTCCCCATATCCGACGTCATAGCCTATTTCTGAGCCACCGGTACAATGCGGCACATAAAGTGTTTTAAACTTGAAGTTCTCGTAAAATCAGCGTGACACAAGTAAAAAATGTTTAAATATTGTTTTCACACATTTTAGAGATTTTGTTTGACAAAAATCGATTTTAGGGTTCAGTTCTCCATTAATTATAAGTTGGACTATAAAATTATTAAACAAATAATAGTAACTTACAGTAAATTTATACAAGGTTTAATGCCCTAAAAACTTATTACCTTATGGGTGAGATTTGATCCATGGCCAATAACAGACTTGCACACTGTCACAACAAACCAAATGCTTGTTACAAAACTGTCACTTAAATACAAGTTAAATACAGTTAAATACAGTCCATTGAAGTTCCTAAAATGTATCAGTCCAAATACTTATTAACTACTTCTAGGCTCACCCAAACAGTGAACTATAATTACATCAACGACTCCTGTTGGCTATGCTGTTGTATGTACTGTAATTTTGTCTGACCAACTGAATGTGTGACACTAGGCCCATTAAACATTTAGGCCTCACAGACTCCAAATCAATAGCCAGACCATTCTTTTTTGTACCATTAGTTGCATAAAGCTAAACAAAATAGACCTCTTGGTCTCATGGATGTTGAATCAGTAATAAGGCCATTCCATTTTTCTAAATGGTGTAGTTGGGTAATACTGAAAAATTATCTCATGGTCTCATGGGACTCAGAATCAATATGCCATTCTTTTTTATCCAAATGGTCATGTAGACTCTATTACTACCAACAGGAAAATTTTAATTTTGTTTCTTTTGTCTAATTTGTCAACTAAAATTTACATGGTCTGAATCAAGTCACTAAATTGAACACTAGAATTTGATCTGCATAGCATTTATAGTCTGTTTAAAATCCAGGGTATCAATTTGCATGGTTGTATCAAGTCACTAAATTAAGCCATACTTACTAAGTGGAAACTGAACTCCTGAATTCTGCACAGTTTTTACAGTCTGTTTAAAATCCAGGGTATCAATTTGCACAAAATTGGGTACATAAACACGCACACCTATACAAAAAGATAAATATTATCAACATTATTATTAATATTAATTCTTTCTTGACACCATTCAAATTATTCTAATTAAACTGTTTAGTTTACTGCAGGCTCTCAATTACAAAATCAATTATAAATTAAATTAACTAGTACCCAGGGTTGCCACTATTTATTTACTTGATGTGAAATTCAATGACATTTCCATGACTTTTGAGGACCTTTTCAAGCAAATCCAGCACCTTCTCTATCATTAAAACCTGAACACTTTACAGATTTTTTTTTAAAAACAAACTTTATTATTTGGCTTATCCTGTCACTTTGTACAGAAATCAAGCCTTGCTAAGATGCAGTTTTAGTTTTATTTTATCTAACAGCATATTTTTATTTATTTATTAATTTTTTGGAATAAGCTAAATCCTTAATAAGCATACTGTATAGTGGCCCATGGAGCCCGAGCTTTTCACTGGTTTCTGTAGTGTTAAGCAGATGAGAGTCTTTAACTTCCCC
Organism: Zoanthus sociatus; assembly: GCA_025331085.2. Lineage (NCBI taxonomy): Eukaryota > Metazoa > Cnidaria > Anthozoa > Zoantharia > Zoanthidae > Zoanthus > Zoanthus sociatus. The sequence goes on along the minus strand of JAOBAY020115340.1, from coordinate 22,833 downwards.
TGGATGGGACACTAATCCATTGAAGGTTAATTAGCTTCCAGCAAATGCTGGTACTCAATTATCTTCCCCGGAAGGATGGAAAGCTGAGTTGGCTTAGGCAGAAAAGAAGGTCACAGAACATCCACATCTCAACAAACTGCCGAGATCAAACTGGGGACCTTGTGGTTGGAAAGCAGAGATCTTACCAATGCACCAACCACATCTGCTCATTTCTGGAAATAAATAAAAAATTAAAGTATTTTGCCTATTACAGGATATTCAAGAACCACAACCCAAATGCAAGGACTTTCCACAGCCTGGAAATTTTTTCCCCCAAGAGTCAAAAAGTACTCTAACTACAATAAAAATGTTAACTTTTTGTTAAATAAAAGAAGAAATTGCCCCATGAATTTCCACTTAACTCAGGGTTAAAGTTAACAAGCTTTTGAACAACTCAGCCCTGGTTGCCTTACCTTGGTCAGTAAACTCACACTCTTTCATAACCTGATAGCTGATTGTTCTATTACAAAGTTTCCGAACAGAGTCCAATGGATCAAGAACTATAACATTGGGATGAAGCCTTGTGTATGTCTGTTAAGTGAATAATATATATATTTAATATTAATAGATAGATAAGATAGATAAATCAATAGAGAGACTGTTTTACTTAACAGCTCACAGCCAAAGGCTGAATTACGTGCAATACAGTATATTCAGAAAAATATGCTAAAAATATGGCTTTAAAAATTTGAAAGCGCATTGTTTATTTTCAATAAAATGTTAAAGATTATTGGAAACTTAAGTGTTCCATTGCTTGGCTACTGTAATTACTAAAGACTTTTTATTTCTATTTGCTCTAAACTGTAGAATTTCATAAGCTCTTGTCCTGCACAGTTTTCTGTTGTTTGAGGCCTTCAGCGGGAGAAGTGAAGTCAACAGTTTAACTTATTGGCTGTCAACCCGAATAGGTTGTTACACAATAAATCAAACCTGGCAGACGAGGTTTTTTTTATCAGCTACCTGAATTGTCTCAGAGTAACTGAGTTCTGGATAAACTGTTCTAACTGCGTGCTTCTCTATTGTCTCAATCTGTGTGAATAAATAGCTAAGGAGGCTGCAATGGAATACCTGGCACACATATTCTAGAACTGATCTTATCACAGTGCAATAAAACTTCACTATGTCGGAAGATTTTACCCAAGAATGCTTGAGCTGTCATAGAAGGTAAAGAAGCTTTCCAGCTTTGGATATTATTTCATAAATGTTAGTGCTCCATTTGAGATTGTATTGAACTGTCGCGTCGAGCAATTTTGTCGATAAAAAACATTGTCAAATTGTGTCCTGTCACCTTTCATGGCCACGTAGTTGATGGTGTTTCTCTAGAACGCAGCGTCTGATGGTCAACCGGGTCAAAGGCCTTGCAGAAATCAACTAGGCAGTAATCTTACAGACCATTCAATTTTGTAGGTTGTGCCAAGCCAATGATGTCCAGAGCATGGATATAAGTGCATTTAGATTATGGAAGAGCAAAGACAAAGCCATACTGGTTGGGATAGATGATAACAAAGTAGATTTTAAGAAATTTTCAACAAAGGATTCAGCAATTTTAGATGTAGCTTGGACATAAGTGAAATTGGTCTTAATTAGATTCTTGAAGAGGCCTTACGAAGAGGTGAGATGTTGGCATGTTTCCAAACTTAAAGAACTTTACATTTCGCAAAAGAATGTCAGTTACTGGTTTAGCCAAAGTGTCAGAAAATTCTTTCAGCAACCAATTGGGAAGATTGTCTAGACTACAGACAGTCTTCTCTGGAAGTACTCACAGCTAAAAGTTTTTTGGCAAATGAATGCTCATTGATGAATAGTGGTTGATTGTCACATCGTCACGGACTCTCACAGACAGTTTTAAAAGGAATTCATGATAAAGTCCAATCCAAGGTTGATGACTTCCAAGCTTTTCCTCGCTTGACTGCGGGGTAGAGGATAAGTTAGACCAGAGCACTTGAAGCAGAAAACGGCCCATACTTGCCACCCTGTACTTGGTCTCTTGTCTTCTGCCTAGTTAGTTAATGGTCTTGTGTTGAGATATAGTTGATTTTTTCCAAGTACCTGCACTCACAAAAATCGACAGATAATCATAGAGAGGTTGTACGCAGGCAATCTGCTGGGATGAGAGTAGAACTCAGATATATTACTGTACTTGGTGAATATTTGATCCAGCATCCACTCCCCCTGGTAGGGGAATAAGCTTGGGTGTTGCAACATATAAATTACAATAACAGACTTTTGACAGGGAATTTTAAACAACATCATGTATAAAATTAAACTCTATATAAATTTAGTGTTTTACAATATGCAAATTATGGATCTTGTGTTTGAAACAAAAGCACCTAAAATAAAATAAATGTATGAATGCTCATTGTGGCTATATATGTACTACGCAATTTAAACAATTGCAAATAACTAAATTGAACCTGAAGAATTACTTTTTAGACTTGTTCAGGATTTGAACCTTTGATGTTTGCAATAGTGATGCAGTGCTCTATGAGAAACTAGCCTGGACATTCAACAAAGATAATGGTGACTGTATACATGAGGATTTCCTAAAATTTCATTATTGCTGTTATGTATACAATTTAAAATAAGAGAAAGCTAAAAAAAAACAGCAAAAATTTTGTATAGAAATCCAAAGGCATGTTTTGCTGTCTTTCAACAACCTTCTTTCTTTATAAGAATTCAAAATTTAACCCCTTACAAAACCAATATCAGAACTGATTTGGCAAAGATCTTGGAAATGATATGGCCCAGATTTTATTGAAGTATCAAAGGCTCTTATATAAGGACTTATAACTTAATTTGCAATTTAAGAATACTAACAAACCTTGACTTTCCTATTCTTGATTACTACATAACTCCTTGCTAAATAGCTAGAGCTAATGTTCTTATCATGGTAATTGTCTAATCTCACTTCTGCTCTTGGCATAAACACAGCCATTTTTATCTACTACCTGGAAAAAAATGCAGATTTTCCCATGCCCAATATTAATACCAACACAATATTTTATAATTCTGATAAACACACTCAAACCAGCTCTCTTTCTTTGGAATTTTTTTTTACATCATCAATAAATAAATAAGTATATTTGTTGAAAAGGAGTACAGTAAAATCTGAAAAGTTCTCACTTCTAAGTTCTTGACTGCATTTATTGCTTCTGTATCTCCTTCATTTGCAGCAGCCATGTAATCCACAATCTTCTGCACAATTACGTCGAAAGGTCCTTGGTCTTCTAAATTTTTTTCAACATCAACCTATGTTACAATCAGATTTGAAATCAAATGTTTAATCATTAATTTTATAACTTCAAACAACAAAGATATCAAAATTGCAAACAAAATACTGTAACTACTTGTTTTCTCTTTTAGCGGTGGTATTGTTTCAATTGCATGACCAACAAACTACAGTAAGTAATATTGTTATAAATACCAACTATCAAAGTCCATTTTTCTCGCACTCCTATTGGACGAGACAACATCACGCACACATGAACAAGTTTCACTGTTTCCCAGCAACCACGCGCTCAGCGGGCAACATTATGTTATGGACCGGTAAAAAACAAAACCGGAAGTTAATTGTAATTTGGTGTGAGTTCAAAAGTTCACAAAACACAGGTTTGAATAATAAAAAAAAAATATTTAAAGCTGCTTTTTTTTTCTCTTTGATAGTTGGTATATAACAAAACACTTATTGAACTTAACCTCGGGAAAGCAGTATGTTACATACTGCTTCCCTCGGTCTCAGTCAATAAGTGTTAATTATTGTCGCACGGTAGTGCCATTCAGTGACAGACAACCCAAAATCACGTGATCGATTTTGAACAATAGTAGGAGAGGATTTTTCACAGTGAACAAAGATTGGTTATTTTAATATTTTTTTAAATCATTTGGCTAAGCGTGTACGTAAAAATAAATGATAAAATCAATAAATCGTCGAAATCAAACCTTAGCGAGCGACAACTTATCTGTACTCCCACAAGCGAAAGATTTTCTATTTTCTATTATGTCTATACCTTGCCACTAAATGCCTAATGAATAAAAACTCAGGAAGCGGTCGGTGATTAGATTCCATTTCCTTAACAGAAACAAATTACGATTTATCTGAAGAACTGACATATGTTGTTTTCCTTGTGAATTATTATTGGAAGAAATGTCAGATTTAGTACGTTTCTTCTTGTGAAGTTGCTCGTAGATCAGTCTTCTCGCTCGTTGAAGCTAGAGTAAAAGGCGGTTTGAATCGGTGCAAGTTGTTTTGATAAAATTCCCTTCTCTCTCCCCGTTTGTTTCAAGTGTCATTAAAGAAGATTATTTGCTACCGTTTGTTAAATTACCCCCACCATGTTTTCTTAAAATCAATCGGCCAGCCCTAGCTTAATGGATCCGTCTGGCTCAACAAGCTTATTGAGTGGCCATCAAAGTTTGTTTCCTGACCCTCAGCAGCAACTCAAATTGAATTGAAACCCATCAAAGAAGTGCTAGCAGTTGCCCAAAAGTCAGAATCCCCTGAACCATTAATGGCTGAGCAGGCAGGGCAGCTGTTGGAAAAGTTCCATTGGAAGAAAAATCTGTGTCTCGTTGCTTGGTTGCGCAGTATTTTAATAGCAGCAGCCTATCTGAGAATTAACAATACTTTTACCATTCTCTCTTTCTTACCGACCATACTATGGCTGGGGAGCCATATTCTGTTGTTGGAGTAGTCCTTGCAGTATCTCCGCTACCAACTACAAAACAAGTCAATCAGAAGGCAAAGTATACTTGCATGGTAATATATGTCTGCAGTCTTACTCGCAGTGTGCATTATTTAGAGCTCAGTACTGAAAAGCCAAGTGACAGAAGAATTCTTCAGTCTTAAAAGATTCACTGCCCGTTGAGGAAGGCCTCGTATCGGCTATTCCGACAATGGGCTGACCTTAAAAGCCCCCGCCGCGTAAGTTCTTGGTTTTTATACAATCCCAAGATACACAAAAGACAATAGACATAACGGCCATGTTGGTGTCCCAAACACAAGAAATAATCAAATATCTTTTGTTAATAGTGCACCAACATGGCCGCCATGACGTCAAGTGAAAACTGGCAATACAGAAGATCCAAATCGAAGAAAGGCTGCAAGATATGCTGCAGGACTTCCGTATATCCAATGGTTATTTAATTTCAGCAAGTAGTGTCGCGGTCAGTATAAGGGTCATATAGTTGGGAAGGGTTTCCTCTCCTTTGAACAGCTTGAAAACGTCGTACTGCCTTATATCGAAGTAGCTCTGAACAACCGTCCACTAACTTGTATGGAAGATGACATACATCTACCTGTATTGATGTTAAGAATATCTTCCGCAGTATTTCAAAAAATCCCAACTCGGCAAAAGCCATATAATAAATAACTTATTAACCTCTTCTTTTCGGTCTTTACAGGGAAATCTCAAACCTCGGCATTGTTATACGAACCTCACTACGCTTGGTCCGTTCTTCAAGCCCTCAATCTGAGATTTCCGGTTAATAAGTGTTATATATGCACTTCAAATGTGATACTCATGATCAGAGGGGCATATCTATTGTATTTTTTCTGTTCCTCCAAACGTCAGTCCTGATTTTAAAAGGTGCTCTAGTGTTTAGAATTTTGGGACGATATGTACGTGTACAGCTGGGCATGGGGGGAATGTCTTTCAACTTTTTCCCCTTAAACTTGGACAATTTTCTTGTATTCTGATTTCAAAACATATTTTATTCTAACAGTTGAAAAACCTAAACAAAGTTTCAAAACGTATAAGTTCTCTCCACTGCCCAGAATATTTGCGCTGAAATTAAGGGAATTCAGGGAGAACAAATGTTCAATTTCATAGTTTCTTTGTAACGCTATCAAAATGGTTCCGGTAACGAACTTTTTCTTAAAATCTCAGTGCCTCAATGCGTTCAAATTTGGACCAAAAATTCGAGGTCAATCTGTGCATGTATTTGAGTCCGTGTCTGAATATACATTTCTACTATAAAAGGCCTGAGTTAATATAGGTTCTGCTTTTAATTAAAATAAAATCTGGTATCATACATTAAACAACTTCTCAACATGGATACACAGAGTATTAATGCAATAGATTTGCTACTTTGATGAACATTCCAGCTGGTATGCTTAGAAATAGACATTTGTTACCTTGTCGGGTTAATACACACGCGTTAATTTTTTTGTTACATTTTGCATCAAAAGTTGTTACACTTAGATGATATCAAAAGACCCTTATAACTTTTTTACTTAAAACCTTTTCATTGTTTTTCAAATTTTATTTTTATTTCATATATTTTTCTGTTGATAACGCTAAGCTTTTAACATAACAAAAAATTTTTTTCGGTGAACCACCTATAGATTTTAGTCGCATGAAGTGTTTCCAAGATGTTTTTTAGGACGAAAAACAGCTGTGGTGGCCAGATTAGTGTTAAATCAGTGAGAAACCTGTGTCATTATCACATAACTCGAATATTTTACTCTTCCTTTTTACATTACATTTTTAATGAGATCAGCTGATTAACCAATTTTTTTTCGTTTCGCTAGTATTTTAATTTAAGAAAATCTTCATTCCACATTTCTAAGCAGCATATCTTTCATCTAAGACCATTACAAAGTAATATAGCAATCTTAATTTATCTTAGAATTATTTTTTAAACGTAACAAAGCTATTTCATAGCTTAATTTTTCTGAATGTTGAAAAGATTGACCAATGAAATGAAAGCTTTTACTGGCAGCTCACTGAGAATGAATTTCTATTCCTTACGACAACAAGATGAAGGGTTACTAACTTCATATGGTTTTATCAGTTATTTCTTAAGCTCACTGAGATTGATGAATAACGTTGACAGGACAAACAAGATGAATGTTCACTTTGTAGGGTTGCAATTGTTGGTTTAGAATTTACTCTATTAGTAACGGGTGATAAAATTAAAAGATTAATCTGTCTAGCGTTATAAAAAAGCCTCAGGGAATAGAGAATAATATAGCCTGATGTGGTAACTGCAAGCTTCGACTGTCTTCACAAGAAAATCATCTTAAAGTTTAGTTGCCAAATCTAAAACATTTTCAATAACCTATTATACGTCCGCGATATTTGAAAGGAGATTTGAAATGTTTCACCCCCATCCCTTCATGATTATCCCCTCAGCCGTGGCAGATTATCTCGGCGAAAAAGCATTAGAAGCATTGAGAATTAATCAAGGACGAATTGTATCTATGTACGACTTGCATGACACTGTTATGGCCTTTTCAGCCTCCGCAGTTGATGAGGTCAGACCTACAGATCTATTTCAACAAATCAAAGGTAATCGCACTTGTGACAACATCAAACCTTTGCGTTTGTGAGGGTTGGGATAGTCCAACGAGTAACGACACACTGAAAATGGCCTGGGTCGAGTTTGCCGTTGGGCAGTTGAACAACTTCGTCCAAGATAAGAGTTTAAACAATAGTTCATTGATTCCTTCGTTTTCGTCATGCGAGAGGATCAGGCTGATCAGATATGAAAATATTCGGGAAAGAAACTCTAAAAATGATGGCTCATTAATCACCACATTTGATTTAGTGGTGCATGCTGGGAATGCTGTTCCTTAAAAGGAAGACGTCCTCCAGATTGGAGGTGAAATCATTCGAGCTCCCAGAGCAGATATCTTTTGATATGCAAATTTTAAGCTACGACAGATTTACCATGTTTGGTATAAATATAAACAATGTGTAGCTGGAAACGTCCCCCTTAACCTCTGTGTATTTGCTCTAAAGAAGAAATAGGAAACTCAACAACTGAGAACAAAAATGATAATTGGCTTAAAAACGTAACTTTTATCGGAATAAATTCCAAGTTTATAAGGATAAGATTTGGCAAATACCACTTTCTTACAAAGCGAGATTTTGACAGAATGGTTATTGCTTTAGAAGTAATCAATATATTTGTAAAGACAAGAAATTCGTTGTATCAATATTGATATAAATAACGATCAGAACGAAAGAGTTTCCCGAGAAGTTCCTTTCAAAACTGATGTTGCTCCGCTTTAATAGTTTTGCCATGACAGTGAGAAGAATGATAAATTTTTACGGACAAACTCATGTGATCGTCACTGTTGACAAACAAATACAGTTAGATCCTTGATATGAACACTCGATTGACTACGAATTGGTTACAGTTCAAGTCCATACAATGTAATGTATCATATTAATTGAGAAGAGAAGTTGGAAATAATGATTTGAGGACGGTTACAGATGAATAATTCAGTTGATAGCGGGGTAAGGGTTTATACTCCCATAAATTTGCTCTACGGGTATGTGCCACTGTCCCGGAGGTACTCTATATTAGTTTTCGGGTAGGGGTGTGCCGTCCTGACCCTATCCCAGACCTATGAATGTTTAAAATTGATACCCCACCGCAAACCTTAAAGTCGAAAATCATACCCTACCCCGAAATAAACATACGTTAAAGCTGCCTAACCTTACCATTTATAGGACTGCCGTCATTCACTGCTGATCGTTTTGGTAATGCTATAGATGGTATCATAACTCTCTCAACACCAGAAACTGTACCCTATCCCAGACAATTAGATCCCTAACCCATGCCAAATTAGATACAATATCGGATACCTCAGGCAAATATGATACCCTATACCAGACTCTAGAGCTCAAAAACTATATCCTATTGGGCGGCACGTACCTGTATACCTCATGTGGGAGAGTACCCCCCATCCCGGGGCCGCTGTTCAGGGTATGATGTTTAGACCTTCCAGTCTAGAACAGACAGTATGAATCACGGATATTCTGTCTAGATCAGGGTATAAATTTTTGCAATTTTTACAAACCGGTAAGTATATACCGGGTGCAACAACCCTGAATTTGTTTGAATAGGTTTCGATGTACGAGAAATTCTTTCCTGTCTGGTCTCTGAAAATTCATTTGCTAATTGGCGCTGTTTATTTTTCTATTTCCTAAAAGACGCAGAGAACAAGACTATTTATTGTCCCATTTATTTGCCTTTTTATATAAACTGACCTGAAAGGATCACGATTGGCCACGTTAGAACAGAATCAGATTTATGAATGTCCAGCGGCACACCCCCACCCAAATTTTAGATAGTAACCCCCTTCCCCTGGGGTGACAAAAGTAGCGTGACTTATAGTAGATGATTAACGCGGGAATACTTAAGGTATTAAGGGGACTCTCTACCCTAAATTTGTGGTGGATAGTGGAGCTGAAAGAAGTATTTTGGGGGATGACCGCCAAACCGTCCCTCCAGACCATGCGAAAGTGCAACTTTTGTTCGGGGACGGTTTGGCGATTTTCTATCAAATAAAACTTCACTAAAATTCCCCCAAATTCAAATTCAAAAAAACTACATTTACAAAACCTATCTTCTCCCTAAATTCTCATCCAAAAAATCTCAAAATATTCAAGAGGCTTCCTTTTTACTGAATCTGATGTGATTATCGGATTTTTCACATTTCAAAATAATGATAAAGATATCATCAAAAATATCACCAAAAGTAGCGAAAACGTGGTCTGAGGGTAGAGAGTGGCCTTAAGTAAAAGATGAAATATGAGCTGGAGACATTTATGGACATTTAATGGGGAAAGCACATAAAGGTCCGACTCCAACATTTTATCTTTCTTATCAATCCTCTGGTTTCGCTCTTTCATATGCGATATGTTTGAAATAAAAGTTAAATTTGCATTAATTTGGAAAAAATCTTTATGAACTTTAAGGATGCACTTCACGGTTATCGCTTCTTTTGTTAACATTCATGAATTATTAACGAGCATGACAAACTCAATTATCTGGGTAGTAAGTTTAATTGGATAAGTAAAGTGTTGGGAGCTCGAAGGTCCGTACATTTTAAAGTAAAACATGATTGGCTGAAATGAAGCGTGGTTTTGTTAACCCCGCCTCACACGCATGCAATCAAAAACGCCAGCAGTTCGAAATCTTAACTCTTGTCTCCATTATCTTGGATTTTGTGGCTTCACTGATGTAAAATACTACCTCGATTCCCGGGGGCTACTGCCATAAATGGGATATAAAGTTATGGGCCACTGTAAAGAGTTTGGTTTTCAAGCAGTGTACTCCGCGATTGAATATAAGGAGATATAACCCAGTACATTAGTGCCTGGACCCGGTATCATATTTCACGAAATTGATTTAATGAAAAAGTAATTGAACAAATATAAATATATCTTTATAGAGAGAAATGATTGTGGTATAAAGTGTTTGTTTGGCTAGACTGTGCCTGTGACCACAGTAGTTTTTGAAAAACAAAGTTCTACTCTTGATAAGAGGGAGTTTTTTATAGCGAGTTTACAATAGAGATCTTTTTCATGATTTAAATATTCTTTTGTCTGCATTCAAAATTACCCGCCAAGTCTCATTTTAGATAAATTTTGATTTTTAAAGCTCGTGAATAGGTTTGTTGGGCAAATAATTATAATATTGAAACCGTGGAAATGGTATATAGGGGAGCAAAATTGCTCTGGTGTAGGTTAAATGTTCCAGGGTCCGGCAAGCACATCTGCACCAAGATATTCCGCGGGCCTCGACGAACAGAAAGTACACAGCTTGATTAAAGCGATTCAGGAGTTTTGACAACTGCTGATATTTTAGGGCGAGCAATCCGACCTTAATTTTTGTTTCCAAGCGTATGGTATTGACACGGCAGTTTTTAAGTTTGTACCAAATATATGAAATTGTGAGCTGAAATTGTGATATCTAGTAACAGTTTAGCTTTCCGCCACAGGCTAGTAAATTTTGTTTATTGGTTGTAAGAAGTCCGATGAGGTAAACTAGCTACTCTTTCCGTCGCTCAACAAATGAGACTGGTACACAGATACGACAAGCGGTCATTTTATTACCCCCGCTTGGCACTGCCTTAAATTTTAAAAATAATCTTTTTTATACCATCTTTTTCAATATCTTGAGTAGCCGAGCAGTAAGCTGATCCAAAATAAGCCTATTTATTGCAAATCGATTTTTAACAGAATTTGTTTGAAAACTAAACGTAACCATTGAATCTCGATTCCCAGCTCATACTGTTAGACTGAAATAAAACAAGGAAAAATTACTATGAGGGTATAAGATCATTTTACTGCAATTTCAACTCTCCTCTTTAAAGCAGTTCCTGTCATTTTTGTTTTACCCCTTACTAGTATAATCTCTCTGTTGGCATTTTCTATATTTGATAATATAAGTTTATTAAATAAGAGCCATCTGTACAGTAACTTTTCCAAACCAAATTTTCTCTACAGCTTATCCAAGTGCAGCGACTTTTCCAAAACAACACTTCCCGTCGATTACTCAAGTGCAGCGACATCCATCCTTGACGCTCTGTCTTCATCTACTTCGTCTATGCTATCACAATCATAATCAATCTCCTCTAACTCGGTTCCTAAGTCATCTTCATCAATACTATCGCGATTAAACTGATCCATTCCTTGCTCCAAAGCGTTTTGTGTTGCCATGAAACACTCGATTTCTTCAAGAGTTGGTGATCGATTGCCACTTGTTGACTGCAACTCCCAAGCAAGGTCATTCAAGGTTGCAGTGTCATCAGCATCTTGATCCTGTTTGTCACGCAATTGTCCTTCTCTGAACTGCGCTCGTGACACAACCTCTTCAATGAAATCATCATCGCTTTCATTATCTGACCAGTTTAATTTGGGAGGATTAGGGGAAAGTGCCAAAGGTGAAACAGTTGACACACGATGGAGTAAATTATAGTCGCTTTGGCCTTTTGAAGGAATTGGTCCAGTCTGCAGGAAATCAACAATGCCAAAGTCGTGGATCTTGTGACTATTTTCGGTATCCTGCGGCTGACTCCAGTCACTTTTTAATTTGTAAGTGTAGCTATTCTTGGGTTCTTCCAAAACAACTGACACTGTCTCGTTCGTAACAGAATTGTTTCTGGATTCGGGTGCTTGGATTATTGGTAAAGGTTGATAAACATCTTCTGAGCTGCTGTTTTCCCGACTATTCTCATCTGTTACATCAGAAATTATCACGCTATCCTCGGGTTTCCAAACTGCCTTGTTGAGCAATCCAAGACTGACGATAGTTTGTGAGCTATTTGCCCTATCTGGATCTTCTCTCGTTTGTTCCCGAGCTGGCTGAAAAACGTTTTTAACGCCAGAAAGGAAGAAACTACTAAGACCAGTGTACGATGCCATTGCGCTCCACACTCGTTGGACTCCTGAATGTGTCACTACATTGCTACCCACACTCAGCTTGCCTCCTGTCTGATTCCTCCTTGGAGGAAGAGGGTCACAACTTTGTGTAACGGGCGTCCGTGATTCAGAACCAGGACTTCCTGAGGAGAGTGAAGAGACATCCTCAAGAGTAAGTGCTTCGGCATCTTCACGAAAATCTCCAGTTGAAGTTAGCGTCATGATGCTAACTCGTCCGGACTGTGTTGATGGCCGAGCCACGGACTGGGGAAAGGAGTCGCCCTCATTTGCTTCCTCCACAATACAAGCTGATGTCTCATCAAGTGCATCACTTGAAACAGGAATCTCCTCAATCTTTACATCACGACAATAATTTCTACCGTGAGGAAACTGATTTTTAAGACAACTTCCATCGTTCCCGGTTTCGTGATTGAGTCTCCTTGCAGGAAAGCAGACGTTCAACAACATTTCTTTGTAATTTAAACCGATTTCTCCCGTTGATTCATTATTGTCACTGAACGAATAGCTGTCTGGTAATCTTGGTTTCCTTTCTTTCCCACTGGATCTTTCTACGCTGATGGGCCTAAAGGGCTTTGTCACTGATTTCAATGGCTTCTTTCTGTTTTTCTTCAGCATCAGGCGATCCATATAACTCAATGTATTGTTCTCTTGAAACTCTATCTTTACCTCCTTTAGTTTTGCAGCCACAGTACTTGAACCACACGAAACACCTAGAAATGTAGTGAACAAGATTTTACTTCCTAAAACTATGGAACAAGTTAGAGGAACTTTACACTTGAAGTAGCCTTTTCAACGATTCTGTCTATTCTGGGTGTGTGCGAATCTAATCTTTTCATACGGATATGTTCACTTCTTAAAGCAACCTAAGGGAAGTTTTACAACGCATGCAACACAAGAAACCTTTACCGAGCATATCAGCTTTAAAGTAAAACCTACAGTACTAGCATAATAAAAAAGGATAAAGTAGAAGCTCTCTAAAAAATATCTCTTCCAAAAACAGTTCTGAAGTGGTTAAGCAGTAAAGCGTATCTCACTAGACACAAACGAGGCGAGTTCAAACACTGGCCTGATTACTCTTTGTCTCCTTGAGAAAGAAACTTCACTGCACTCGTACTAGTTTCAAAATGAGTACCACTTTCAACAGGGAGCTTATCACAGCAATGGATATAGTGTCCCTACCAAGGAAAGTCAAATAATCTCATCTGCCTGATACTCCAGAAACCATATGAAGAAAGTGCTGCCGGTCTTAAGAGTCACTCAAGCTAGGAATACGATTTAAATTTTTTATGAAATTTGTGTTGGTGTGTTTAATGCGGTTGATAAAACCTAATTCTTAAAATGAAAATGTACAGAATTTGATTCCTGGTTCTTATTAAATAACTCTGTGACCTTCTTTTTTACCCAAGCTGACTAAACATTGTTAAGAAGTCAGTAAATAGAGTTCGAACATCCTCTAGGAGCTACCTTGCGATTGATTAGCGACTCATTTTGAGGAAGTAGAAGACTTTCACTACAAAAACCAAAGATAAACACCTCCCCATGAATCGGTAGGTTTCCATAAGGTAAACGTGCAATTAGCTAACTCAAAGTCACCAAAATGGATACTATGGTTACTCTCGTAGCGTTTATCATGATATTAGTAAGCCTACTAACGGTCTAACACGTATCCTGCATTCTGATTGGCTACTCTAATAGAGGTTTATTTGTGATAGCCTACTAGAAGAGAAAAAATGGCGGATCAAAATAGTAATGGGCCCCGTTTTGCTATAACATCAAACAATTTTATCAATAATTTAATTTGTACATCCTTTTCTGACCGATTAGTAGTTTTATACTAAAACAATTAGACCTCTCGGCCTTATGGACTAAGAGTTTGAATAGCCCATTCGGCCAACAACCTCATGGATTATTGACTCGCAGTCCATTCGTCCTTGAGGTCTAATTACTTTTAATTGTTAAATAGCTACATCAAAGGACCATTAAGCTTTGACTACTACTGGTTTTCAGAAATACATTGTAACTTGACTTGCTTCACTGATGATGGCTAAGGGTTGATCGAAACATGTTTGTACACTGAGTATGAAATGTGTTGTGTGTGATTTAAAACTGTTAGCTTCCATACTATCACTAAGACTACTGGTTTTCATTTAAGAAATAAAATATTTTCTCCGTGACTTTATAGCCTTACGAAGACCACGGCGAACGTTTGAGAAAGGTCAAGATGCAGTCGAGGGTTTTCACTTGTTCGTTTTACAAAAAGAAAACAAAGCTGTAAATTCTTACAACTTGGAAAGAGAAAATCAAACTGCTCACGTCGCTTTCGTGCTTACTAGCGATGTGAAAACACACTTGTTGACCAATCAAAACGCACTTACTATCCATATTATTTTATAAAACGATTTATAATAGCTAGCAATCTGAAATTGTCACGTTATTTAATGATTACATAGGTAATGTATTTTTGTTTTCTTGATCTAATATTACATAAACTGCAAAATTTATCAACTTAACATTGTCTTAACATACCAACACTTGTTTCATTCTGAATATTATCTGTTCGTTTCACCCACGAATTGGAGTTCTTTACTGTTTGAGAGTTCCTCCATTCACGCAGTGCCTGTGCAAACGATGCTGAACTTTCCTCTTCATTATACGACCCTTTCAGCAAAGATCCTCCTCCGTCACCTGCAGCACTCCCGTTCTAGAATAAACAAAAGATGAAAATTTAGAAATCTGTTTACATTATTCATTATCTTCATTTGTTTTTGGAGGCCTTTTTCTCTGCACGCTGCAATTGATTCGACATTGTTTCGCCAGTAATTAGTTTGATCTCATCTAGTTTTGTATCGGATCGGTCTAGTTACACAAAAAAATTAATGATGATTCATAATCATTGTGGTTCATCTCACCTGCATCGATAGCAAATCAGACGTTATACCTGGTGACCTAATTAAGGAAGAAAAGTCGCTTCAGTATGAAGAATAACAACACAAAAATCGATTTTACAAACTTCCCACTACCACAGATTTCTCATAAAATTATACTGAGAAGCTTACCATGCAGTTTTCCTATTTGAAGTTTGAAATCAGTTTGGTCAAAAGGTATGTTTTAAAATACATTGAAATTCAACTTCACATTGATAAATTAATCTTATCATTTTCTAATTAACAATTAGACCTCAAAGACGAATGGACTACAAGTCAATAGGCCATGAGACCGTAGGCCGTTTCAAACTCGGTTGTCCATAAAGCCGAGAGGTCTAATTGTTTCAGTATAAACCTACTAATCGATCAAAAAAGGATATAAAAATTAAATTATCAATGAAATCCCCTGCTATTATAGCAAAATGGGGCTCATTACTATTTTGATCTGCCATATGTCCTCTACAAGTAGGCTATCACAAACAGACCTCTAGTAGAGTAGCCAATCAGAATGCAGGATCCGTGTTAGACCGTTACAAGGTTTATACTAATCATAATTACTTCTCTTTAGCAGCCCAACTTATCAGCATGTAACATGAACTGGTTTTAATTTTTCACTGACATAGACTCAACAGTCAAAAATAATTTGGATAGAACATTAGCAAAGTGAAAACCCGAGATAGATCTCCAATTTTCACTGATCAGCTCTAAATCTCTAATTCTCCCAAACTTTCGCCTGTTTTTCAACAGGTTATAAGGGAATGAAGAAAATGTTTTATTTCTTATATGTATGTCAAAAACATCACCCATAACAGTACTGATCTATAAATGTATGAAACGTTCATGTGGTATATAAAATTATATAATTATGTAATATATAAAACATTATTGTACATATGACCAATCAAATTTTATTAACCAAAAACAACATTGCTTAATCTTCACCTTGTAGTTTGTGATGGGACTTGGTTTCTACTACTCGAATGATTCCTATCATCCTATTAAGATGTCAAAAACACAAGCAGTTAGAATAGAACTTTGTAAACAATTTATAGAATATGCAAAAGATATATTGTACTAAGAGATTGTTAACCGGGCATATGGTCTTGGCCTTCTACCTTCCACCTCAAGCTCCATTGCTCTCCTAAGTATGCTGTTCTCATCCTTATGTTTAACATGACCAAGCTCTATTTCTGCCATCTTCTGATCTGCTCCACCGAAACTTATACACTTGCCTTAATTAAATAAATTATACTTTTCCTCATTGCCATATACTCTAGTTCCTTGGGCCCCTATACCTAACTTCAATCAGACATCCCATTTTCGCCCTTCTCTTTTTGAACGTATCCACTACTTCCCTACTCCTTCCTGAAAAGGCAACTACACTGTTGCCAGTCTTAAGAAATTCTTCCTAACCACATTTTGTTAAGACCCCAAGATTCTTAGCACCCTCTGCCCATTTAAAGGCTGCAAGGGACCACTAACAGGGATTGCAAGGCTAATTTTCCTCAGGGTTTACTCCCAAATTATTTTCTATACTAGGTTTCCCACAAGGCAGTGAAGATTTTTGATCAGAGTTTCATTCCCCTAGGTGGGCTGTCTTTCACAACTGAACAGACTGCCCTGCCCAGCCCCAATACAGCAGATAAAACTGGATTTCATCAGTTTACCAAATGTGGGCAGGATAAGCAAGCCTGATCTGACCATACAGTACATGGAATATCAGATTGATAAATGGATTTCAATACTTATTTCATACTTGAAATTGAATAAAATAGATAGAGATACTTTCCTACTAAGATTAAGAACAATTTTAAAAGTTACAACTGATGTTCCAATAAGTTAAACCTCGAGAACTAAGTATTGTGAAATTAATATGCTTGCAAGCATATCTTAACCTGTTTGAAGCTCTTCACAGTGTGTCTTTTCAATGCCCCTTTTTGATGAAAAGTCTTGAAACACTCAGTACAGTAGTTTTCTCCACACTCAATACAAACCTGATGAAAAAAAATTAAATCAAGCTAATTTTGCAATTATGAATAACTGGCTAATCAACATTAACTGTTCAAATCAAAATGTCTGCTAATACTCCTTCAATTTTATGTTATTTTAAAAAATGAGTTATTTAGAAAATGTTTTAACATAAACTCACAAGCCCTGCTCTGGTCCTTTCACACTGCCCACAAACACCTAATCCAGTGTTTGCAACATCATTTTGACTTTCTACTGTAACACTCTTTCTGACGTAGGAGCCTAGGCATAAAAAATGTATTAAAATGTTTAATAAAATCTATCATATTATTTTATAACTTAATTTGAAAAATTCTTTTACTGACTGTGTTTCCAATTCAATTTATTCACTAGGCAATTAAAATGATTAAGTATACAAAGTCAGGTTAATTAAATACACTACAATGATAACTAATGTTAGGAAAGTTCTTCATAGTTACAAACTAACTAACCGTAGGTAATTAAAAAAAAGAAATTCAAGCTTCAACAAGTAAGCATTCAAAATCTACAGCACTGGTGAAGGTCTCATAACCACAACCATGTGCAGTTGTTGGAATATAAAAGTAGGTCCATAAATCTATACCACCATTGATTAACTATTTTGGCCATGCAGTTCCCTTTATATGCAACTCAGCTAGAAAACCGCAGTTGTCGGAACAGGTTAATTTTGGTAGGTCCATTTACACTATTTATAAAAGGTATATCTTTAGACCATCCAGTACTCTCTGCAATTCAACTTCTTTAAGTATGATGCCTCATGTACAATTGTTGGAACAGGTTAACTTAGGTCCATTTATGCCACTTAAGGCAAAACTTTTAGAACATCTCATACTCTTTGTAATTCAACTACTTTAAGTATAATGCCACAATTGTTTGCGGACAGGTTAATTTTAGTAGGTCCATTTATATCACTTACTTAAAGGTTCATCTGACAGCATCTTGATTCTTCTTGGACCCTTGGAATGCAATCAGTCAAATAATATTTTATAATTATTAAAATCTTTAATATAAAGAAGTCACAGTAATTTCTAGCCAACTGTAAACATAAATTATGTAAAATTATTTAATAACAAAATGTTAGTTTCAATTTTCATACATATACCATGCACCTATCAATGTTACCGTTTTAGTAACTTGGAATGAATGATTTAAACATTTTCTCATAAAAAACTTTCCAACCTTAAAAAGCAACACTTTTTATTGTCTTTTAAGTTTTTTGTATAACATCATGATTACTTATTATAACCCCAATCATGGCAATCAGAGGTTGAATTAATGGGGCTACAAATTATTGTCTGAAAACTTGAGGAAAGTACTGCATTTTACACTGGTGCAATTTGCACCCACACATTGTATCATTGACTTTGGGATTTAGTAAAATCCTCCTTGCAACCATGGACCATAATGTCAGGATGTAATCATACTTTTATCAACATGTGTATGGGTTCCATTTGGTGAAACACATGAGATCTAGAGACTTTGGCAGTTGGTTTGAGATTCCTGTTGATGGATTGTGTGGTAAAATAAAAACAACACCTGCACAGATCATTAAGCCCAATGAGAGCTGGGGATCAAAACCAAGGGGCTTTGATTCCCCATTTGACAGTCACGAGATCTTTAGTTACCAACCGAGCCTCACAAAACACAAAAAAGGTTCCCTTAAGTTTATATATTAAAGTAACTGAAAGTAAAGCTGTAGAAAATGCTGGGTGCACAGGAATGAACCTTTTATACATACGTACAGTTGTATAATTATATCAATATACAGTATATTTTTTATGTAATAATTAGATAGTCATACAGACTGCACAAAATTGCATGACCATGCAAAAAATCAATTACTGTAATCTATGTAATATTTGAATACCAATAATTAACTATATTATTTAGAACAAACATTCTTAATTTAATTACTAAAAAACACAGTGAAAATTGATATCTAACTGATGACTGATGGATGTTCTACATAGATGTGATCACAGGTCATGGTGAGATTTATGGCTGGAGTGAGGTGGAAGATAGCAGGTCTGGCAGTGAGGTGGCAAAGATGTGTGGAGTTGATGGTCTTTCTGTTAAGTTGAGGTAGAGAAGACTGAGATGGTTTGGACATGTGAAAAGGGCAGAGGAGAGTGTACATGTGTTGGGTGAGGTAGGTACTGTATGTGTGAATAAAGGGGCTTTTGGCTGGCAGGAAAACCTACTTGGAAAAAAAGAATGATTGTGTGATGGAGGATATGAACTTGTTGGGAGTGGAGATTGAGCATGTGGTGCTGGATCCTAGATGAGAAAATATGGACATTAAACAAGAATGATGATGATAAATAATTAAACACAATAAAAATTATTATAATTTTATATAAATTGAATAAAAAACTCATGACAAATAAAACCTTGGGTGAGTTATTTCCCACCTAGGCCTAAAACCACAGAATCTAAATGAATCTGTCTAGTTTGTGGTCAATACCTTACAGATAAACAATGCCATTAAAATTGAACATGAAACATGATCATCAATCATTACCTTATCTCTCCTGGGACTCTTTCTCTTTGTTTCCTGCTGAGTTTTTCCATTGACAAAAGGACCAGATTTGGATGAGTTCCACTTAATTCCTCCACTCCTCCTTTGAGTAAACAAGAAACTAAATTATATCTTATCTGTTTGCACTAAAAATTGACTTTCAATTAACAACTTCCATTTTTACTTATTTTTTAATACATGTTTATTATTATGTGACAATGGTGATGGGAGATCTGTTGACAAAATGCTGAGAGTGACAAAAGGCTCTTAAATCCACTCATGTTTAATCACCCAATGGCTACCAAATTTGTAGAGGGAGGGAAACCAGAGTACCCAGACAAAAACCCCAAGGTCAGATTGAGCTTGACAAATCTCAGCCCACCTGTGGAACCAAGGACTTAATCATAGATTGTAGAGGTGGGAGGTGCGACAGATGACCACTATGCCATCTCTAAGTATTAATATGACTTTGTATTATTTTGCAAAAGATTCATTTGGTCTTTCACAGTATGCAAGTCAAAGCAGTGTATACAGTATGTCAACTCTTACTTTTTTAGGAAAAAAGACCCACTGTTTTTTATTCTGTTGTACAATTAGTTGATATTAGCCTTTAATATTTCAAGCTACGGTGCCAATCAAAGCTTACAAAAATGGATATCGGTTGCTTAATTGGTAAATACATCCAATATCTATTACGAGAATACAGAATGATGTTAAGTGAAAGGAAAGTAAATTGCTATTAATTTATTTATTTAAGTTCTAAATTTTATTCTGATGATCTCTCACATCAGTTACTGAAAATCACTATAAAAACCAGTTACTTACTCCCTTTCTTCTTTCTCGCGCATCATTTGTTCCTTCAGAGCTCGAATTCGTTCCTCCATTTTTTTTGTTTCTATTTCCAACTGTTGAGCATTTGTCTGCTTCAACTGCTTCACAGCTCTGAAAGATAATTTACCAACTAGAAATTTACAGAGCCTAAGATTTGAACATACACAGATAAAGAAAACAAAAAGTATGTCTAATTCAGTAACAAACCTTAATTGCTATAATGTTACACCTAAACCTAGCTTTTAATCCAGAGTCTAAAAAGGAAGTCCTATAATATTCAAGGAAACACTTCAATCAAAATACTACTTATATCCTTCTTTGGAATAAATGTACCAGTAAAAATATGGTGTTAGTATTGGAAGAGTTAAATCCTTTGCGAGCCAGGTGGCCCATGGAGTCAGCACATACATGTATCTCCTGTTTCTGTGACGTTAAATGGATGAGAGCCTTTTACTACCCCTTGACAGGACATTAATCCACGGCAGTTTAGCTCCCAGCAGATGCTACTACACATTTACCTAAGTACTCTGGGAGAATGGATCTGAGTTACATTAGGCAGAAAAGAAGGGCACACAAATATTCAAATCTTGGCAGAACAGGGGCCAAATTGCAGACCTTGTTGTCAGAAAGCAGAAATCTTACAACTGCATAAACTATATCTAACCAGTATTAAAAGAAGCAAAACTAAAAAAATTTAGCCTCTAAACAACCACCCTCAAACTTTGACAAGACTTTTAGTATAGATCGAGTCATACAGGGTTCCTTCAATGGGTATCTATCTGCGGTTACCAAAAATGCTAACACTGTTATTTCCAGGCAGAGTACTACATCTCACAGAATAGAAGTTTTAAAAAACCTGTGGTGACCACTTTCTTTTTCCAGAGTGAGTAATTCTGATCTACTGAATTATCAACAACATGACTGTATAAATAATTTTAGCAGCAGATCTTATAGAAATTTAACCCATTTCAGTATATTTTAAGGAAAGTGGGTCAGTGGCATTTCAGATAGAACATAAAATACAGATTATTACGATACATATAAAAATGATTTTGAACAGTATAAATTAAAGGAAAATGAATGTAAGTTCATTAATACATTAAAGCGTGTTTTATTGATTTGACTTTCCGAAACTCCATGACTTTCCTGGGCATTTTCTCTAAACGTTTCCAAGGGGAGATATTGAATTGGCAAGCCAATAGGCATTACATACCTATTTTAGATGACCTTAAGAGGGTAAAGAAAAATAAAAACCCACAGTTTACTTTGGGACATACGAATATCATAAAGTTCTGAATAGCTCTTGCTTGCAAAATCTTATGAGAAAAAAAAACAATCCCTTCTTACAAAAATTTCCCATTAACGTTATTTCGGCTTACGTACAGTAGCGTCTAGCGTAGAAAAGCAGAATTCTAAAATTTCATGACTTTCGTGTTTTCATGATTTAGAAGAGTCTTATTAAAACTAAAAGTGATTTGTAAATTTATTTACAGTGCATATTAATAGTGGTCGATATTGCATTCTGCTAACTTCACGAATGAATTTTATTGTCACTATGCCTACAAAAACTCACAAGCATAAAAAATTTTTCTTAAACCGTTCATAAAATAGAAAAACCTTGCTGAATACAGAAAAAGAGTCTTGAGCTATTCTAGAAATAAAAATAAATTTCAAATCACTACATATGACATGTTCGTTATACATTTTATGAATTAAAACTACAAATTTCAAACATACACTTTATATAAAGACTTACTTTCTGCGAAGCCGAACCGACGCCGAGTCAAACGACATTTTTGAGTAACTTGTGTCAACAACAGATATTATTATGTTATGTGCTGAAACCAAAGTCAATCTCTTGTAATACCATCTGTAAGCAGTATTTATTCATCACTTGGAATGTTTCCATGTTTCCTGTCACTGACCTCCAACATGGCTGCCGTGTTTTAGTCACGTGACCTGTAGTGTTAGGTTACTAAGGGAACAAGGTCATTCGTCCAGGTTAGGGTTTGGCCAGGCCTTTTTCGTTAACCCAGTGCTGTGACGGTGAATTGTATCGCTGTGTTTGGGGGCACCCTTCATCCACTCTTGAAAGTGATGTAGCGTTCGCACTAATCCTGATACAAGAAATTCAGCCCAATCAAACAAAGTTTTCTGTATAAAAAAAGACTGGTAATTCCCAACATTTCTTCGCCTACCCTGAGCATGACGTTCATCTCGTATGCAAAGCACGTACGCACGCTCATGTAATATTTACGGAGGTGTAGGAAGCAAATTCAAAGTGGGGGGGCCAACTCCAGTTTTGGGAAACTTAACAGTCAAATGTTTTAACACC
>JAOBAY020115255.1:0-16638 GCA_025331085.2 Zoanthus sociatus | reverse complement strand
AAGATATGCGGAGAAACGTTTTCCCCAAATTTATAGAGATTTGTATGGAGACGCCATGCTGGTGCCCACCTAGATGGAAACTATGAAAAACATCTGTCACTGAGTTTTGCACAAAAGCGTGAATTTATCTCTCTACGAACTCAAAAGCGTAACAATAATACTTTATTCTAATACAAGAACTCTTCAGATAACTGAATACCCCGAAATAAGCCACCTTTTAAACCAACCGTCACAGCTCTCTCGCCCGTCATGTAATGCCACGTCACGCAAAGCTTAAAAATTCAAGCGTTGTCTATCACTAAGCCAAGAACCCTTTGGGAGTGAAAATGTGTATGAATATTAGTTTTTAGCTGCTCTTATACATTATAAAAGTAAAATATCAGGAGGATCAATAGTTCTAAAGTTTGAAATTTAGTGACGTCATGTGAAAACCATCTATTGCTGATTTGATTAGCCTTTTCAAGGCTTCAAAAAATATTTCAAAACGTGGAAAATTTTTTTCGAATTTTATCCAAAAATTTGAAACTTATTTATTGCAAAATTAATTACAAAATATCATTCTAGTTGATAGTTTTGCAACATAAACGATTTATCTTGCCAAAAAACCACTTTGTAACATTTTGAAATTCTCATAAAGTGTGTCAGGGTTTTAGAGCTCCGGTGGCACCCCCGTACCCAATATTAGGGTGAGTACCCGCCGAGGATATAATCCTCAGACATCTCTTTTATCAGATGTCCTGATTCTATCAAAACGTATCTCTGGTCTGAGTTCGCTAAGCAAAGGGGCAGCCTTCACTTTTAGGATTGCCGTACACTTAAACCAGCATCAAAATCAAGACCTTGATACTTTCAAAAAATTTGCAATCTTTCAGTTACTTGATGAGTGCTACAACCGGTTGTTTTTCCACATCTGTTTATTAGCACAATCTGATTTTTTTGGCAATAGCTATAGGTTCAGATGATTAACGAACTTCTTTCCTCATAGTCGCTTTCTGCTTCCGTTTCAAAATTTGCCTCCGCCATCTCATTTTCCACTCAAAAACGGTTCAACCCCCAAATCGAGTTTCTATCATCAAAACCCAGTAAAACTTGTACCTATTAGCCGGTTGAACCTCCTACCCTGCAAGGTTAAAACGGTTGCTAGGTTGAGTCCGCTACCCAAACCAGATTTTAACCTCGCATATAAACAGAACAAGACTTATATCTTTATTAATGCAGTCACACGCACTCTATATATCAAATGATATGGTTTGTTTCCATACCTTTTTATGTTATTTTTGTTTATATATTTTTTCCCCTTTTCTCTTGTTTTTCCAATTTTCTATTTTATATTCTTTTTTTTTTTTTATTTCTTTTTAATTTTTGCACTGGTGTTCACTCATGTTCCACTCGTGTTCACTCGTGTTCCACTCGTGTTCACTCGTGTTCCACTCGTGTTCACTCGTGTTCCACTCGTGTTCACTCGTGGTCACTCGTGTTCACTCGTGTTCACTCGTGTTCCACTCGTGTGTGCTTTTAGTCACGACCCTTGAACATGGAGAGGGGGTCATGACTCGGGTGTCGCATCCAATAAAAATAATATTAAAGAAACGAAATAAACACACATACCCTTCCTTTGATCTTATCTTTATTTAGGATATAAAGGACAAGGTGATTACTTTATTTTGAGCAAGCATTAGCGGTATAAGGACATGTTGAGTTCTCATGCCAGCTGGAGATAGAAGTGTCGCATGGTTTAGGTCACTTACGTTACCAAATAAATGACAAAACGCAAAAATATTTGCTAATTACTCTGGCAGACTTGGAAGCGTGCTCTTAAAACTTGTTATCTATCATATTCATGAAAAGAAAGCATTGTAAGGGTTGCCCGAGAGACAAAACTGAAATATTTTGGTCTTTTGCCGAGCCATTGGCAAAGTTTTCTCAAGTTATTCACTTTGTACGTTACCAAGCTTAAGGTCCAATACACGGCGTGTTATTGCTTCGCGTCCCAAGTCACTGGCGGTACATTGCAAACAAATCTCATGCTGCCTTGACAGTTTGATTTTATTGTTGAGTGATATTAGCATTGTGAGGAAATTGCTTGACAGTGTCCATTGTCACTTATGTTACCGTAACGTAAGTGACAAAGGACATTTGTTTACATTTTTAACCAAGATAACAGACCACCCAAAATGGTGTTTATTCAGTGCTCTTACGTTAATTATCTTATTATAGCATAAACTAACTGTTAATATCTGACAGAACGAAATTCGAGCCCTTTCTTGTACACGCTGGTCGTGCTTGCTTGTGCAATTCAGTTACTCTCACCATCCTTTGTCGTTTTTGGCCCTCAGATAATCATCCAGGTAAGAACCCTTTCCTTAGACAATTTAAGGGCACCTACTGTAAGCCAGGGAATGACGCTTTAACTCGAACTGGCAATTTACACTTTAATCTGAGTCAAACATGTGTGTTCAATTATTGTAACGTAAGTGAAATTTTAAGTAACGTAAGTGAAAGGAAACTGACAAAACAACACGAAGCACATAATACACGGAAATGCACTAAACCTGCATTGCTTCAATAATATTTGCGTTTTAACAAACCCTTTCAGTATTTTTATGCTATATTTTGCATTAGGTGATTTATATATATGTTTTTTAAGGCACTATGGCAAAATCACGTGCAGAAATTCAGCGCGCATACCGGGAAAGAAAGAAAGCTGCCGATAAGGCGAAGTACCAGGAAAAGGAGACAAGGCGTGTGATGAATTACTACGCTCCAGCTGCAGAGCTTTCTCAAAAAGAGCTCGCGAAGAGGAGAGAAAAAAACAGAGAGAAAAAACGAAGAAGCAGAGAACAAAAACAGGCCGGAAAGAGCCCATTAATCGTTCAACTCCCTTTTTCAACCCCAGCTGCAACTCGGGGAAAACTACTGAGAGAGAAAAACAAGAAGATCAGAAGCCTCGAAGAGCGAATTGCTACCCTAGAAAAGGTAAACAAGACTATCCGCAAAAGGAACGAAAGGATGGCAAAGAAAAAGAAGAGCCCTGAAATTCCTCAGATAGAAATGACCCCACGCACGCGTACTAATGCGCAGCTGGAGGAATCAAGAATGAAGGCAAAACAAGTTCCAACAAAGCTGAAAAAACGTCTCCTATTCAGCAATGAGCTAGCGGACGAAATCCGGGAATCGTTAAAGAAGAACAAGTCCACCGACGCTACGAGAATCATCAGAAATGTTATCAGCGGTAGGATAGTAAAGAAGTACAGAGCTATCCGCCACATCAGTTCCGAATTAGGCATGTCGCGGAAAATGATGACGGCTGGGAA
Source organism: Zoanthus sociatus (assembly GCA_025331085.2). Classification (NCBI taxonomy): domain Eukaryota; kingdom Metazoa; phylum Cnidaria; class Anthozoa; order Zoantharia; family Zoanthidae; genus Zoanthus; species Zoanthus sociatus. The sequence goes on along the minus strand of JAOBAY020115255.1, from coordinate 13,324 downwards.
AACAAAAGCAGCTTGCGCTAGCAAGAAAAGCCGCCTTCAGGGGTACCGTGAGCGGCTTCAGAGTGAGGTCGTACGTTTCTTAGAGCGGGATGATAACAGTCGCATGCTTCCAGGAAAAAACGACGCGAAGAAATGCGGCAAGGAGAAGAAGCAGAAGCGGGTGCTAAGCGATTACTTGTACAATTTGCGACTGAAATACCTTGCTGAGAATCCGAACAGGATAATCTCTCAAGCAGTATTATATAAGATGAGACCACAGCACATGATATTGGCAAGCTTTGCCTCGCGGGACACTTGCCTCTGCCAAAGACACCAGAACACAACTTTGCTGTTGCATCCTATGAAAGCCATGAAACTAATCACAACGGGTAACCCTAACATGTTTATCAGAGATAATGAAAGTACAGGAAATCCTAATGCGCATCAACCACGATCATGTCACCTATGAGCAATGGAAACCCGTGGAGGAGGGAAGGTGAGGATGAAGCTCATGTCCCGAAAAAGTGATGAAAGCAGACTATGTCACAACTGCTGTTAAGGTTATAGCTGATTTTCGTGGGCACGTCAGTCGACACCACAAACAGTATGAGAAGCTGAGGCGACTGAAGAAAGATCTCCAGGCTGGCCATGTTGTAGTGCAAATGGACTTTGCAGAAAACCACAACTGCCAGTCTTGCGAGGAGGTGCAAAGTACACACTGGAATGGCCCAACCATGGTCTCCCTACACCCAGTGGTTGTGTACCACAATTTACCAACCAGCGATGAGCTCATCCACAAAAGCTTTGTTTTTGTGTCGGATAAACTATTGCATAATGCATCGGCAATTTACACAATTCTGCAATCACTGTTCCGTGAAATCAGAAACATTGTCAAAAACCTTGCCTTTGTCCACTACTGGACAGACAGCCTTACATCGCAATACCAAAACAAGACCATCTTTGCGCTGATAGCAAATCACGCAACAGAATTCGGTGTGCCAGCAAGATGGAATTATTTCGAGGCTGGGCATAGTAAAGGTCCCTGTGATGGCGTAGGTGGGACAGCAAAGAGGATGGCAGATTAAGCAGTGCAAACGGAAGGGCAACCATCGACGACGCACATACTTTCTTTGCTTGGGCCACCCAATCTAGCGGTACCTCTAGTGCAGATTACATATTTGACACCAAAGCTGACTACCAAGAAGCAGCAGACAAACTAAAAAAACGCTACAGTAGCACAATGTCAGTACAAGGGACAATGTCTGTGCATGCTGTTTGCTCTGTGGTGCCCCACACAGTCATCCCCCGCTCAACCTCCTGTTACTGCCGGGATTGTATAGCTAATCCCTCAGGTAGCACATGTGAATGGAAGGCGGCAATGTTGACTCAGCCAAGTGCCTCAAGTGTCGCAAATGAGCTCTCCGTGAAGAAGGATGATTATGTTGCTGCTGCGTATGAAGGAGCATGGTATGTGTGTAAGGTGAAAGAGGTTGACCAAAATGACAGGGAGGTTGAAATCACCTTCATGGTAAGGAGTGGAAAAACCCGGGAGGCATACTGCTTCTGATGGCAGACACACGAGGATGTTCTGTGGATGCCTCGAGAAAGGATTATTTGCGTCATAGAAGCACCCACACAAACAACCAAGAGACGTAAAACCTTTGCACTTGGCACAGCTACTCTGAAGCTCATCAAAACTCGCTTTTGTCTCCCATGAAATGTTTCACTTACGCTACATTCTAAATGACATTTATATCAACATAATAATAATCCGTATAGTTAATCACCTTTATTACTTAGAGGTAAATTTAAGTTTATTTGCAACGAGAAAACCAGAAATTGACATGAATATTTTCAAAATAATTGTATTGTTCTTTAGAATTAGAGAAGTCACTTACGTTACCTTCGTAATGTTTACATGAAATGTTAGTCAAATGTCCTATAAATTCGACAATAATCACTCAATATGTCAGACAAATAAGTTTTTTTCTGCTAATTATTCGATATATTAGTCGTATATTAAAACTTTGTATAGTGTCATTTACGTTACTTTGGAGGTCACTTACGTTACCTCATTGCACCAAAGTCCCATGACTCTGTCTTTAATTGGTGTAAAGCGAAAAAGGCAAAGTTCTATCATCGTAACAAGTAAACTTTTATGAAGTATTTTTAATAATGTTCATATTTTTACCTCTATCCTAAACTTTTTGAGACAATTATTATTGAAGGTGATAGGGAGTGTCTAGATTTTTAAGAGTGATCTCTGTTCAATTTGTCAGTGTAATGAGATAACTAATAGTAAAATTTGGGTATGTGTGTCATTTTTCCTTTAACCACTATTGGGTAATATCAAACAAGAAATAAAAAGGCTGAATAATGATATTATCACTGCCTTAGCCACTTTTGTACAACATAACAACCAAGAATTCTTGCATTTTTTGTGAAAAGGGCGGGCTAACTTCACCAGGCTGTAATTTTTTTCCATTACGAGATATCCTAAAACCCTTTTCGAAGATGTTGGTTGGAGTACTAAGGAATCTAATACGAACTGCGTCACTTGTACAGCTTAATTTTCATTTTTTGCTTTTCCTGGTACCCATTTGTTACCTTTAACTAAGAATGAGTGTTTTAATGCAATGCATAGAAATATCATACGCTTTTTTAAGATCATCCAATATACAGGATTTCAAGAGAGGTGAATGCCTTATTCATAAACAGTATTTTTGAGCAAAGCTGCTTGAGATCACATATATTAAAAATATATATTTCTAAAAAATGGCTTTCGTAGAACGGACAAAATTAAAACACACACTGCCAACACATGGAACTTGATTATGGGCTCTTCAAGTACCCCACTAGAAGGTCGGAGAACTGGGACTATGGTTTATTGTCCTCAGATTTGATAATAAAAACAGCATCTTCTTCTGATCAGGAATATAACAAAAGCTTACAAATCGGTGGAGTGGTACTTTAAACTAGGGCAACAAGACGGGTGCATGTGGCATGACATCGTGCATAGATTGATGGAGGTTGTCCTTCAGTAGCATGTTAAAAATATATCAGTAAAATTTAAATGAGGCCTAACACTATTGTGTAGATAAAATGTATGATATGTAAAAATCATCCGAGCTTTGGCTGATCAACGGCATCAGAGATTAAAGAGAAAACTGTAACCGCTAATATTTTATACTAAGAAATAAAGTATACAAAACGAAGTAAAAACAAACAAAACAAAACAAAACAAAAACCAAAGGGAGTGAATAAGCTGTATACCTCTCGGGAGGGTGTACGTAAAAGTGTGGCAATGGGAAAATGATAAAAGACAACAAACTTAATATCAATGTTAAAACAAAAGGTTATGAAGGGGTTTAAAATAGGTTTGAATTTTTTTATGTTGAATACTTCTTGCTGGCGCAAGTTGACTTGGTCATTTTCCATTATAATGGCTTTTATTGTCTCTTCCCTGGTTATTTAAATCTTGACAAGTACGGCCTGAAGAAGTTTTGTCACTTAGATGTGTTCTTTTTTTAAATTTGATCATGACGAATAAAGAGTGATGTGCTTCCGATGTACAACTGATGACATTTGTTGCATGTTATCTTGATGCAGATACATCTAACAAACACAAGATTCTGCTGGATGAAATCTTTCGTTTAAATGACTATCCTAAAAATAATATCGAAGAGACAAAACATCTCAAGAAGCTGCACCAAAATGTTCATCAATCCTCCAAAATAGAATGGTATATCTGAAAATTCCATACATATCCAAGAGTCTCACCACCATATGTCAAAAAGAGGGAATTCCAATATGCATTGCAACGGCATCGATCACACAGTCTTAGATAAGCCCTCTTTCCATCTCTTAACACCACAAAACGCACCTGCACCGTAGCAACCACCCCATCAAAAATACAAAACTATCATATTACGCTTACTAACTAGAAAATAAGTCTTCAAGATAACATGCAACCGAAATGTTACCCTGAGTTTAACATCTGAAGCACAACACGATTTATTCATCATCAAATTATAGAATTAAATATCTACACGACAAAAATTCTTCAGTAAAAAAATTCTCTTTACTTGTCAAGACTTATTTATTAGGACTTAAATCACCAGGGGAGAGACAATAAAGCCATTATAATCGAAAATGATTCAGTCAACTTGCACCTGCAAGAAGCATTCTGACTACATAAGAAAATTCAAACCTACTTTAAACGTACTCTTGTGAGGAATGCAGCAACTTTACTAACCTTTTTTATTAACAGTGATTTCAGCTTAGTTTGGCATTTTTTGCCATTTTTACTACTACCACACTTTCGCATATACCCTCCCATATATATATATATATATATTTCACATATATCTAAGGTTAGTTACTGGTAGTGAGTAGTTTGTTTGCATATATACCTACGCGCGCTGGCAATAAAATGGACGAGAAATCTAAATAACTGAACGAGGCGCTAGCCGAGTTTATTGTAAAAAAATTCGAGGTCATTTTATCGCCAGCAAGTGGTTATATGTAAACGAACTACTCACTCCTTTGATAAAACTTTTGACCGCCATGCATGTCTTCTGCAACTTTTAACTCGGACTTCGAAAATACAAGTTTGGAAATTTTTGTTAAATTCAAATTCTAACTTAAAATGTCAAAAAATTTGTCTTAATACCTCCATTTCTCGATAAAATTAAAGCTTTTAGTATTTGCTGATGATGGAACAAAAATCCAAGTTGCCGCAAATAGATTTCTTTTTTTTGCTTCATTCACGCGGTCTATTAGTTTTTCTTGTTTCACAATTTTATCTCGGCCTTTAGAACATCTGGACCACTGAGATACGCTTCAATTACATTTTTTGTTTTTTTTTTCTGATTTTTTTATTTTTAACTTTGGTTAAACTAAAATCTACCGCCGCTTGGAGAGCCTTTATTTTTGACAACAAACATAAGTTCTTATGTGCATCTCATTACCTATGACGTAACATAGAGCGATCCTATTTCTCATCGTTTACCACCAGCCTCATCATCCAACACTGCCACCTTATATATTTTACATGACCAATCTTCCTATCCTACACCACCACCTTTCTCATCGTTTATCATCACTCTCATCATCCAAGATTGTCACTCTAAACTCTCACGGTATTCTGCCAGCTTCCCCATTCTACATAACCAGTTTTGACATCAATCCTCTTTTAAACCGGGCTTTACTCCGGACCAAAAGGAGTAGTAGTTTTCACGTTTGTACCCAGAATTTATTGTGGACGGCTACAAAAAATAAATATTTTGGGTAAGGTTTTGATGAAATGCATGTTCTCCTTTTATGCTGTTGTTCTTCTGTTGAATTAATGCCACTCAGAACAACTAGGTGGCCTAGCTCGAAAGGTCTTTTATGGTTTATCTGCGCTTTACCTGACCTCAACGTTGTGATCATTATTCTTTCTTTCTTTTGGTAAAAAAACAAACTCTTAATTTCTTAAATTTTACTGGGGTTAAATAAAAGGTATTGTTGTTGTTGTTACAAAAAGTCACCCACACTTTCTCCTAACCCACCCTTCGCTCAAGGAAGGGATAGCAACTAGTTTGCCAGGTTTTATGAATTTTGCCGCTTTTGACTTATGGATACTCCGTAAGAGTGGCGTTGATCTATAGTTGGGACTAGATTTTGTGTAGCAAATGCTATTGTTGAAAATCCCCTCCGGCCTGCACTGCGTGGTCAAACGATGAAAACCATTTTTAATTGGTTTCTTTGTAGAATCCACGTACCATAATCAAAAACTATTTGTAGCCAGGCTAAACCAATTCTAATCTGTTGTGGGTTTGGTGATTGACAGCTCCTGTCAAAAACTGACCAATAGGAATTTTGCGTTTCCTGAGGAGCGGAAAATTGCTGAACTGATTTGAAGTATGCAAAGGCGACAGTCTTTTTCTTTCAGTCCCTCACCCCCATTCTTTTTTGCTCCCATCTGCGCGTCCGTTTTCCTTTCCCAGTTTCCCATATGATGTACGAGCTTGGTTTCTCGATCTCTTGGCGAAGGAAGGGATTGTTTTGCTGTCTATATTTTCTATAAAGCTCCTGTGTAATTGTTGATTTTAGGATTAGGAAAAGGTTGGTTTTGTTTCAACGTTTCGATCCGCACTGTTTTTCCATATTAGGAAAACTTTTTCTCCATATGTTTTGCTATTCATACATTCTAATTTTTTTTTTTTTTTGGTTGTTTTGTAAACATAGGTTTTGTTTTGCTATTACGAACGCATCATTTGTTCAAAAGTGTTTACAGGGATAACTATCTCACATTTTGACAGGAGCCTTGAACAAGAATTCCGCAGCATCAGTTGGGATGATTGTCGGCATTGTTGTTGGAGTAGTTATATTTATCGCGATCGTCATCGCAATCGCGTTTTACTGTTACAAGAGAAACAGGAATACAGGTGCAGTGAACAGATCAGAAATGGTCAATTTAAGCTGAACAAATTCTCCTTCAAAGTTACATGGAAATGCTTTTACCATGTTCTTTGAAAAACGGTCCGTTGTATCATACGCAAGCAATTTGCCCTCTACTGGGAGGAGAATTAAACCTGACGTTGCTATAGCGATGGGTTGCGGATGTAGTACAACAGTAAGACTAAGTTAGACAAATAACATCAACAATACTTGTTCATTGACCAAAAGTATTTCATGTTATCTCGTTTGTCAAAAATATTTTGGATCTGTGAATCATCTTGCAGCAATTATTATTAGGCGTTTGTTTGAGAGGTACTCCATTTATACCGCTTAGTATAAGCCTAGTGTACTAAGTAAACTAGGCTTAATGTTTGAAAGATACTAAATTCGTAAAACCTAAGACAATGAATCAAACGCAGATAGTAACTAGTAAAAAGACGAAATTTTTATCGCGGTGTAAAAAAATGACGTTGCGATGATAGTCGTGGTGATGTGCGTATTTTTAGTATAATTTTGAAAAAAGCAGCCTAAAAAGAAATTCAGGTTTAAATGGGATCGCCCGGAATAATGTATTACCATTTGATTCATTTTTAAACCTTTACATCAAGGCTCAAGTTCCGTGGAAGAAAGAATTTTTCTCGGCATTTTTTCATCTTCTATCTTCAACCTGAATTCATACCTGTATACAACAGTCACCATTAGGAAAATGGCCATGTGACCGTTATATACAGGGTGACTGCTGTACATAGATTTCCTTGAAACTCCCCCGGAAGTCAATAAATGGCATCTTTAATTGCAAGTAAATAATCACTCAATGTACGTTTTATTGACAATGAGTAACAGGAAAACGATAAACATGCTAAAAAGGCCTATAAAATGTTAGTATGGTACCGTTGTGTTGTTACTTTACAGTAACTTGTTTGAAAGAGTCTGAGATTTAAGACTGTCTGCCGCAAGCATGTGTCGATTGTAGAGAATGAAATGTGGTTAGGATTGATAGTATTTATATTTTTGTGAGACCTCGAGCATTGGTGGCTGATTTTTTTAAAACTTGCTGATGAATAAAGCTTGTTAGTATTTGTATTAAAACAGTAGATAGCGTTGAAGGCGCGCACTGATTGGCTTGTAAAACTCGGAATATCCTTTGTTAGTATCAAGCTAGCAGGTGACTAACACTTTTTGCACGCTTTGATTGGTTTATAAAAAATCGAATATTATGCGCTATCAACCTTGATCATTAGACCGTGAAAAAAATGATTACGCCCCGATTGTTCGCGCGTGAGATAGATTGCGGAAGATTAGTTGAGAAACTTTTTTTTGGCCACATTTTGATAATATTTTTTTTAAATAAATTATTTTAAAAATTGCTATTCACCTGCTAGTTTAATAGTTAAACAGTTATCCCCCTCAGCGTCGGTGACTAGCCGGGAGTACAGGCACCCCAATATACCCGGTCTCTAAGGTTGTGTTTGATACGTCCTCGAAAATTCTCAAGTACGTTATTTCTCTATTGCCAACTTTTATATCGTGAGGGCTCGGGTACAAGTCGATGATGTTGGAAATTCATGTCGTTAAAAACCGCTGTAAATCGTTAACTATTGGTCTATCTAACACAGAACTTTGGGACTTTCCTTCTATCTTTTCAGTGTACGCAGACGAAACATTTATATATATTTTGCCGCTTACAGCTTACTTGAAAATATTGATCGATGGTCTGACTTCTGTTTCTTGTAAATGTATGATGATGAACTTTATGAACTTGTTTTTTTCAATAGACCTGAACTCTGATGTTTTTGAACTGATTTGTTTGAAATTGATATTAAATTACAAAAACATTGTATAAAATAAACGTAAAACTGCTGTCTAAAATTGCTGTGAATAAACTTTAAAAAAACTCTAATACCTTATAAGATATAAAAATCTAGAATCTTAGCTTTTGCCGTTCTACAGTATCGTAAGAGATATGATAAAATACAGAACAAAGTGCCCTCTTCTCCTTTTTCCCCAACCTATAAATCTCGGACTTCAGGTTCCCAGGGTAGGGTCCCTAAGGAAGGTGAATAAAAGTTGGCTTGGGTACATCCGTTCCCACCCCTCCACCCTGCGGAGAAAATTCAAATTTTCTCCGTAGGGGAGAGGGGTGGGAACGGACGTACACAGGCTATGGGAAAGCGGAAGCAATGCAAAGTAAGCAAAAGCATAAAAAAAACTTGAAGGAAGGAAGAAAATAAATGTAAGTAAAGAAATCATCTCCTTCTGTGGAGGGTCAGAACAAACTTTGAACTGGATGGGCGGTTGAATGGTCGATCGGAAACCGGTTGGTGTCTTAACTGATCGATTTTATTTCGAGACTCTGTAAACGTTTGGGAACTTTTGTAACTCGTGCTGGCAGGGGAGAGTTGCGGTCGATGGAAGAGTTCGTGTAGATTACACGGCCTAAAGAATGTAGGCTGTTCTGTCGAGACAAGCGAATTCGTTTCTTACCTTCTCCAACCTTGTTCCCAGGGCTTCTCCCTAAGTTGTCTCACAGAAACTAAATTCAAAGTATCTTCACAGCCTACATTTAACAACAATATTAATGGTTATAGGTTTCATTCTCAGCCCAGCCTATCAAATGCAGGTGGTGTTGCATTTTATGTTCAAGAAAATCTTTCTACCTGCTTAAGAGATGATCTTTCTTATCTCTCCTCCGAATATGAGTGTTTGTGGATTGAATTGGAGAGTGACCTTCATCATAATATCATATGTGGTGTTATTTATAGGCATCCCCATAGCAATTTGGAATCTTTTATAAATTATCTTGATATTACAATTAATAAGATAAATCTTGAAAAAAAGTATTGTATAATAATGGGTGATTTTAATATTGACTTACTCAAATCTACATCTCATACTGATACTGATAAATTTCTTCATACTCTTGAATCATATTTTTTCAATCCACACATACTTCAACCAACCCGTATTACTAACCATTCAGCTACGCTTATTGATAATATCTTTTTTAATTCTTTAACCCATCACACTATAAGTGGAAATATTGTCTATGACTTAACAGATCATTTACCTAACTTCCTTATTATCAGCAAATTGCATTTACTGCCAAAAAATATTAAAATATTTCGAAGAGATTATACAACTTATGATGAGTCACAGTTATTAGATGAAATTAAATCTATTGTTTGGAACAATGAATTAAAGGACTTGGATGATGCTTCGCATCTCTTTGATAACTTTTATTCAAAACTGTCTAGTATAATAAATAAACATGTTCCAATGAAGCCCCTTAGTCGAAGGGAAATCAAGCAATCATCCAAGCCTTGGATTACTTATGGTATTCGTACATCTATTAGAGTTAAAAACAGATTATACAAAAAATATATCAAAACTAAATCATCATATTATCACAACAAATTTAAGCTTTATAGGAACAAATTAAATCATCTTGTAAGAAAAAGTAAAATTAACTACTATAATAATTATTTCAATACAAACAAAACCAATATCAAGAATGTTTGGAAAGGAATTAAAGAAATTATCGGGTCTACCAGAAGCAATGCCACCTTACCTTCCAAATTCATTACTGAAAATAACATTGAATTAACTGATTGTAAAGATATAGCAAATCATTTTAATGAATTCTTTAGTAATATTGGTAGTAATCTTGCTTCATCCCTTCCAGACCTTGGTGTTTCACCCATGGATTTTTTACCCCCAAGAGTAGGAAATAGTTTCAATTTGACACCTGTTACAGATAAAGAAGTTCAGGACGAAATTGAGAAATTAAATCCCAAAAAGGCTGTTGGTCCCTTTAGTATACCAATTCCTATATTAAAATCTATAAAGCATCTTGTTGCTGAACCTCTTAAACACATCTTTAACATTTCCTTTTCCTCGGGTATTGTGCCTGAAAGCTTTAAAGTAGCAAATATTACACCAGTCTTTAAGAAGGGTTCTCAAATTAATGTTAATAATTATCGTCCTATTTCGCTTTTATCTGTCTTTAATAGAATCCTTGAAAAATTAATGTGCAAAAGGCTGCTTGAATTTATTAACAAGAATGATATTCTGTATAATAAACAGTTTGGGTTTCGTAAGAAACATTCTACTACTCTTGCTATTCTTTCCATTACTGATAGTATCAAAAGTGCCATTGAAAATAACAACTATTCTTGTGGAATTTTTTTGGACTTAAGTAAAGCCTTTGATACAGTAAATCACCAACTTTTACTCTCTAAACTTGACCATTATGGAATACGAGGCTTGGTTGGAAGCTGGTTCTCTTCTTATTTAAATAATAGAAAGCAGTTTGTTTCTTTAGGTAGTATCTGTTCTGAAACTTTACCTATAAGTTGTGGTGTACCTCAAGGCTCAGTACTTGGTCCTATTCTTTTTCTTCTTTATATCAATGACATGTCTAATTCATCAACCTTGTTGTCATTTCATTTATTTGCAGATGACAGCAATCTTTTTTACTCAAACAAAAGCTTATTAACTCTAGAAGCTACGATAAATAATGAACTTTTAAATGTCTACTCATGGCTCTGTGCAAACAAGTTGTCCCTAAATATTGAAAAATCCAATTTTATTATTTTTCACACTATTCAGAAAAAGGTCCATGAAGTTTCAATAGCTATTAATGATAAACCTATTAAACAAGAAAAGCAACTTAAATACTTGGGTGTCATGATTGACAGTCATATGAATTGGAAGGCTCATATTTCATATATTTGCAACAAAATTAAGCGTAGCATTGGAATTATCTCTAAAGCTCGCCACTATATAAATCTTGAAACCCTAACCAGTCTTTATTATTCTTTGATTTACCCATATTTAATTTATGGTATTGTAATCTGGGGCCATGCATATAAGTCTGTTCTCACTCCTTTATTTATCCTGCAAAAAAAGGCTATACGATTAATGACATTCTCCCATTATTACAATCATTCAACTCCTCTTTTTTTAAGACTTAGAATTTTAAAATTGGAGGATCTTGTTTACCTACATACATCGTTATTTATGTATGATTTTCACGAAAATAATCTCCCTTCCATTTTTAACAATTTTTTTGTCTCAGTAAAACAGAGGCATTCATATAATACCAGACTAGCATCCAAATCTTCTTACTCTCTTCCAAAAGTTAGAACAAACTATGGCTTATTAAATATCAAATTTGTTGGTGCAAAAATTTGGAATTCAATAGATGAGAGTTTAAAGAAACTTAGCAGAGATAACTTTATAAAGTCACTGTATGCTAATGTTCTAGAAACTTACATCTGAATTCCCAGTGTCATTCTTTCAGAGATCTTACTTAAATTATACTGAAGTTGTATATATTATATATATTTCAAAATTATGTAAATTTTTTTTTCATTTTGATTCATGTAACCCTTTTGTAATATTTCTTTTTAACTCTTTAATAAATTTATTGTGATTGTACCTAATCTATTTTTAATATTGCATATTTATGAGTGTTTGCCTGTAAGCTTTCATTCTAATGTTGTCTACACTGCTAAATGTTTCATTAGTTCAATATTATTGGAAGTGAAAATGGAATTGTAATTTCATATCATACCTAATGAAGGCTAATTCTACAATGTCTTGGATAATTTTTCATTTAGGAAGTAAAATACTGTTTTATCTTTGAGTGTTTGCCTGTAAGCTTTCATTCTAATGTTGTCTACACTGCTAAATAGTAATTGCATCTGGCTTCATTTCAAGTTCATCTATAGATGTATAGGAGCAAGATTGAAAGTTGAAAATCTGCTTTTTAAGGTTGGCCCTTGCCGATTAAATACCCACCAAATTGTAAATCACACAACAGTCAGTGGTATTTCTGAACAAATTTTGGCAAATTTAAAAAGGAAAATCTCTGATAAAGGGATTTTCCCAAAACCTGCCAGAAGTATATACAGGATATCTTTCTTTCTCAATAAACTTAGCACAGCAAGCTTTTATTCTGGTTTTAAAATCATTGCATGACCAACTTTGCTGAACACTTCAGTGTGATCACTCACAATTTCCGACTTTTTTTCCTTCACTGTCAGTGAGGACAAGCTTGACAGCTGAAAGTGCTTTTCAGATAATGGGTATATTCCATATGTGAGAGGACTGCGGTCCTAGTTATGTTAGAGAAACTGGACCCTAGCTTAGAAAAAGATCATTTTGTTTTTTCTGTATATTATTTCTGTAAGAGTTTTGTGATATATAATCTTGTCGAACAGAATTTGTGTGTTGTTTTGGGTTTACAAATTGGCGACCCTGCCAAGACTAAGAGTTTAGGAGTTCTGGAGCCGATTCGAATCTGATTGAAATGAAGAACTTGTGTAAGGATTTCGGAGAAAATTTGGATTTCGTCATGTCAAGCCACGTGTAGTTGTGCTATAAACATTAACTGATTCAGGATGAAATTACCGTGAACTTTTTTTTAGCTTTGAGGAGAAATTTTATTGTCCGTTGTCGAAATGGCTGAGAACTTGCTAATGGAAATTCAATCACTTTTATTTGGATCAAGTTATGAAAAGTTGTGCGCGATCGGAACACATTGTAAGATTGAAGTGGAAGATAAATCCAAGATGGCGCTCGCTAAGTTGATTTGTGAAAGTATGGAAGCCAAGCTTGCTAAACTTTCTCCAGGAGAAATTGTACCGTATTTACAGGAACTCAAACTTTTGATAATGGATGGAAAACCGCAAGAAGTCGCCGGAATTAAAGCAGAAATTCCATCAAAGGTTAGTGAAAACAAAACAGAGAGTTTCGATAAACTGTTATGTTCAAGTGCGTTTCGAAGACAGTTTAAGATCCACGGACAGATAGGAGAAGCTGAACAGAAAGATAAATTAAGTTATACCTCTCTAGCGAGACAAATCCAGTCAGGGATTAATCAGGGTTATACTAAGGA